>CAXKVV010000441.1:0-38325 GCA_964058805.1 Schoenoplectus triqueter
CAAGTTTTCTTATTTTGTGATCTCGGACTCATTTTCAGCAGTATCGAGGGCGTCGATTCTAGTTTTTATAGTTTGCGCTCCTCAACTCATTTTCGACGGTACCGAGTGCGTCTGATCCCGTTTTTATGTTTTGCGCTCTCATACTCATTTTCGGCGGTACCGAGGGCGTTGGGCCAATTTTCAGTTTCGCTCTGACTCATTTTCGGCGGTAACGAGGCGGCCTTGTCCAATTTTCATGTTTTGTGCTCCCGAACCCGTTTTCGGCGGTTCAGAGGGCGCAGGGTTCAATTTTCATATTTTGCTCCCGGACTCGTTTTCGGCGGTACCGAAGGCGTTGGGTCCCATTTTCATTTTTTTGCGCTCCTGGACTTATTTCAGGCGGTACCGAGAGCGTAGGGTTCAATTTTCATGTTTTGCGCTCTCAGACTCATTTTCGACGGTACCGAGGGCATCGAGTCTCGTTTTCTTGTTTTGCGCTCCAACACTCATTTTGGGCGAAATCGAGGGCGCCTGGTATAGTTTCATGTATTACTCTCCCGGACCCGTTTTCGGTGGTACAAAAAGCGCCGGCTCCCGTTTTCATTTTTTCAGTCCCAGACCCATGTTCGACGGTACCGAGGGAGTCAGGTCCAGTTTTCATATTTTACGCTCCCGGACCCATTTTTGGTCTTACCGAGGGCGCGGATTTTAGTTTTTCAGGTTTTGCGCTTCCTGACCCGTTTTTGACAGTACCGAGGGCGCCGGATCCAATTTCAATAAAAAATTTTACTAATTTTAATCATTTAATATTTTTAAGATAAATTTAAAGTATTTTAATGATATGATACAATATACAATACACGATATGATACAAAATACAATGATTTAAGATACAAACTACAATTCAACGACATTGCACTTACCTCAAGAAATAAGAATGAAACGAAACGATGAGAGGCGTCGTGGTGATAACTGGTGATTGATGTGAGGGAAATATTAGGTTAGGGTATGGCCGGATGGGTCCTACTCCTATGGGATCTATCATCTATTTAAAGTAAAGCTGGCCCAAAACTCCTTTACACATGCAAACCTGACAAAGCCCTGTTCGGCTGTTCTATTCAAAGTCCAATAACATGCAATGGATTATGGAAGTATGGAACAACCAGCTTAATAAATAAAATGAATTACTTACTGCTGGCAAATTAAATTTCAAGAATGAATCACTACGGCCTCGCCCAAGGCCTATGACCGGGAATTTCTCTGACATTTGTTAAAGTTTTGAGTGAGAGGTAGACTGAGAAGTCTCTCCGCTGAAGCTGAAGCAACTAGCAAGCTAGAGAGCATCAGAGCATCTTGTATGACAAATCTTTCTCATTCTCTTTCCCATTAATTTAATTTAATTCTACCATTAAATATCATGCTTTGGCAAATGGTAGTAGGCTAGTAGCTCCACCAAAATGCGGCGCCTCTCTATTTCAACAACGAAGCATTTGCCTCTCCGACCTCTAAGCCATAGCCATAGATTTCTTACATCCATCCGACCCGACCCGTTGAGCTCCAACTCAGAATCCGTTAACCACTCCTACCTTGTCCCGCTTGCTAAGCTCCTCAAAAGACCGCCTAATGAGGCTCAATTTATCCATTACATCACTGTCTGTGCCAAAGCGGGTGCCTTGCGCGAGGCAACGCAGCTGTTCGACAAAATGCCTGACCTAAAATGCACTCCTACTGTGGCTTCACTGAACCAGTTGCTCTCGCTCCTCTGTAAGAAAAGCGAGGGGCTATACATGGTCAGGGATGTTTTGTTGAAATCACAGAGGATGGGGATTCGGGTCGACAGGTCCACTTTTCGGATTTTGATAGATGCCCTTTGTAGGAACGCTAAAGCCAAGTTTGCAATTGAGATTATGGGATTAATGGGTTTGTTTGAATGTGACCCGGATCTGAGAATGTACTCTCTTGTGTTGAAGTCACTATGTGAAAATTCAAATAGTTGGTCGGATGTAATTGCTTTTATACGAGAAATGGGAAATGCAGGATTCTCAGCTAGAATTTGGGATTGTTATATGGTGATTGATTTCCTTGTTAAAGAGGGAAAAGTGGATGAGGCTTATTGTTTTGTTAATGAGATGAAAGATGATGGTACAAAACCTGATGTGAATTGCTATAACAAAGTCTTATCAGGGTTTTGTGAGTCAGGAAAATCTGATATGGTAGACAAGGTGTTCGATGAAATGCTCATCAATGGCCTTGTTCCAAATATTTGTACATTTGAGATTTACATCAGTGGTTTGGCTAAGAAAGGTGATGTCGATGAAATGGTTAAAATGGTGAAATGCATGGAAAGAACAGGGTTTAATGCTACTGTGCAAATTTATAACATGGTGATCGGTGAGTATATGCGTAGCGGGGAAATATGCAGAGCTAGAGAATTGATGGATGAAATGGTTAGAAAAGGAATTAAATGGAATTCAGATACTCTAAGTCGGTATTATGAAAAGGAAATAAGTTAAGGACCAGTTGTGAGCTCCTAATGGATATTGCTGTTGCTGTAGATCAAACATTGATTTGTTGCCAAATTAAACCTATTCTACTTCTTAATAATATATATACTCAGCCGTGAAGATTACTTTATTTCGTTATTCTGTTCCCAATCTATCTAACAAAAAAAAAGCTGAATTAATAAGAGAAATTGTAAAACTTCAAATGAAGAAGCTACTAGTTACTTTTAATTTATAGTTTATAATATGCTCTTTAGTTCTTTTTAATACGAGGCTATCATTTACTAAAGAAGAGAAGCACCTTTAGTGTTAATCTAAAGCGACTTCAACTGCATAAAGTTGTATTGTTTATTCAGTTATAATTATTTATAAGATATCGGTCGGATCAGTAATACACAGTTTCTGAGTAGATACTTGACCAATGACCAGTATAACCTCCATACTGGTTTATATAGATTCCAAGATGTAATATTCTTTTTATATTTGCAAAGTAATAACTCAATTCCATAATATATAATTTATAGCACACTTGGATGCAAGGCATTAATTGGAAACCTGCCTGATAATGATTTTTTAAAGATTCACTTGAAGATGTATATTTATACACAGAAATAAGCATAAAATGATACAGGCCAGGTGGCTAGTTTTTTCTTGAAAACACAAACACACTGACATATATAATACAACACACCATAAATAGGGAACTAATGGATGATTAATAAGCTTCAATTGGAACTGGTTGATTTCTTCTGTTCTTATATGTTCTTTGCCCATTTTTTCCGTTCCTTTCCTCTCTCTTAAATACCCATGGTGCAATTGGATTTGGGTTTGCCCAAAGACCTCTCCGGGCATTTCTAGCCTCTTTCTGCCGCTAATAAAAAATTATGAAAAAAAAATCAACTAGAGTTAGATGAAACATCTTTTTTTTTTCAGTTAAAACCTGATATGAGGTTAAGGATACAGTTCATAGATTAGAGTGCCAGAAATGTTCCTAATACCCCTGTTCAAGTTTTAACATGTTGAAATCCATAAAATTAAGAACAGTTTCAGTAAATAATAATACCAAAATAGAGAAAAGCAAATGAATTCTAGTGAATAGCAAAAACCTGTGCGAATTCTGGGCGTTTATCAAATGCTTCATAGTGCCAAGCACAACCTTTTCTAAGCAGTTCTTCCTGTTATTTGCATTTTATATAAAGATGTCATTTTATAAAAGCTCAAAAGTGTGTTATCTGTATGACGCTCCTTAGAGCAAAGTTCTATGTTCTTTTATGCTGATCCATTATGAATATCAACAACGATACAAGGTATCATAATTGAAAATACATGCACAGATACATGAATTCCCTTTGTCAAAGAAATGAGAATTGGAATCTGCAGAGTTACTTTCCAGTTCATTAATTTTCACACTAACAGCAACCCATTTATAGTGGTTCCAATTTGAAGCCATCAGACAAAAGATATCTTCAAATTATAGCTTGAAATACTATAAATCAATGTCTAGCTTGAGTGTTGCTTGTTAAATGATGCCATACCAACCCGATGGTTCCAATGATTGTTTTTCTCATCACACACACTTGTTACATGTTAAACCTTAAGGCAATGTATGTTTATAAAGGCTAGCAGCTCATGAAAAAATTTCCAATTTAACCAAATTGTACCTGTATAAATATGTCGTTGCAGTAGACATCCCCCACCAACCTATCATATGGATCGCTGCCATATACAAGTATTCTTAATGGCTTGTCTTGAATAAGTTCTCTCAATGCTGCCTTTGCTTCCTTACCATATTCCTGATTCATCTCCGGTGCATCTATTCCGCTGTAGATTGTAATACAAATTATATATTTAGTCATGGTTTACAAAAGTTACTACATAATAATCTATTAACAAAGTTGCATACTAATACAACTTGGTGTTAAGAGTTAAGACCATTAGTAGAAACTTCTATCCTTTCTTAATAATTTGTTTTCCTTTCATTTGATTTTTGAAACCAACAATATGAGATATTCAGTACTTTGAATTATTTACACACAAAAAAACCCATTAATTTAAGTTCTAGTAAAAAAAATGAAGCACGAAGATTTAGAAACATAATCTATATTGTCCTTTTGCCCTGGACTATATAATAACGACATATTAATTGACCCACTGATACATCCTATTAGGCAATTAAAATAGCTTATCGCTGTAAATCAAATTGATCTTTCGTGTATTTTTCTCAGATTTCTCCAAAGGTCTAACTCTCTTCAGTTATTGATGATGAGAAATCAAAATTAAGAATGCAAAATTTAGCTAAGATGAAGAACATTGAATTATAATCCAGAAAACATGAAAAGGCAAAAGAAGAATGTTTCTATGGATAAGCATACATGATAAAAGGTTTACGGGTGCAACAAGACTACAAATGAGTACCAAAGCAAAACTAATTAGTGTTAAAAAAAAGAGAGGTAAAAATTTTGAGATGAGGCTAATGTAAAATGAGCATGAGATGATGGAAGTATTGTAAAGTGAAAAAAATATACCGAAGTCTAATACGATACTCGCGTGCGAGAATGTCTCCAGTGACGATCCTATAATTACAACAGTACCGATTAAAATATATATAGCACTATTATCCAGTAGTTTATAACCAAGTAAGGTACAATCATGCAATGCTAGTAGTAGACATGTTGATTCATCATAAACATGATTTCAATAAAAAGTTCATTTTTACTTTTCATTTGTTCATTTGAATTGTATAAATCAAGGAGAGAAAAATAACATGGTGACATAACAGATTTGATTATATTGATATGGCAATCCTATATATTATAACGAAAAGAATTGAAATAAAAATTAGTAAACATTCAACCTGTATCCTGCTTTGATTATATTATTATGAAGTGCATCAGCTCGAACAAAGTTTCTAACAGATCGGGCTTGACTTCTCTCTAATGCAGCTTCTTGTACATCTATTGGTATAACAGCAGACTCTCTTGGATCTGTTGTGCTGACATGCACTGTCATTCCATCACCATCACCAATGAGTTTTGCTGCAACCTATCAACATCATAGTTTATTATTACAGAAAAGAAAAATGATACTCATATACTGAACTATTGCAGTAAAAGATTTAACTTAGGATGTTTCGAAATACACTGTCAATTCCAAAGGAAGCACAAAAATATGATAGAAAAAGCAAACTGCAAATATAATTAGTATAATTAGTACTTGCACAGTATGCAGAAGGTAGTTATTGAATGGTAGTATATAAAGTGGCTCACAGGCAATGTGTACAATTCAAATTGCACTCCTTCAGGCCATGATGAAGAGTCTGATCCTTCTATCTCGATCTGTGGGAATGGAAGACTGTAATACTCAAGAAAACCCTGAAATAATAAAAAAAACAAATAAAATGATTAATGAAATTGAATGGTTCCATTCAAAAGCAAATAGAGAGGTTATAATATTTTAATTTCACCATAAATAAAACCATCAGAAGAAAAGAAAATCACAGTACAAAAAAAGTATTTACGGGAAACGCATCCACAATGAATGTACTTGATTTTGGTTTTTATCTTTGTGTGAAGGGGTAGAAGAATAAACAAGTAGCCATCTAAAAGCACAAAATGCAAGAGCCAGGCTGCTAAAACAACAGCCACAAAACAACTTACGGCGAGTGCTTCTCTTCCAACCTTCAGAGCACGAGCCACCAAGCTCGCTGCTTCCTCTGAAGTTGTAGGAGGTGCTTCCTTCCATGCTGCCAATATTTTGGCATACCTATTCAGAAATCAGTCAACCACCAAAAAGTGTTCAAGTTCCATTTGCATTTAGGTGCTTGTAATAGCACAGATTTCAGAATGGAAAGCCTTGCTGTGTTTATGGATTTACCATCTAGCTTGCTCCTCTTTGGATACAGTCACATGTTGACTTAGACCTCCTGGTACCTAGTATTTGGGGCAAAAAAAAAGACCTCGTTTAAGTGCCAGATTACATAAAGGCCCTTGAGTTGTGCTTAATTAGCAGAAAACACTAAACAAAATGCTACACCATTAAACAGTCAACTCATTAGTATTTTGTTCAAGTATCAGGAGCCTAGCATTGTATGTATATTAGTGGGTTAAGAAAGAATATCTTCTGCTGTATCTGCTTTAGCCTGTTTTAGTATAATATATTTTTATTTTTCTTGTTATGCTTATATAATTTATAACTTATTCTAGTACGCTTAAATTCTTATCTCATGAGTCCTTTGCTCTATGCATTGTAGCCTGCACTTGAGTGACAAATCCAATTGAATGAAATTCATTATGTTATTTTACATCTAGTAACCAATACAATTGAATGAAATTAGTGATCATCATTATCTACAGATAACAGAACGGGTGGATGCCAAATTTCTGATAAGAGAACTGTGAGCTTACTAAGTGCATTTGTAATATTTAACGGATAAAACTTACAAGTTGCTCCGTTAATCTTCGTGCGGAAGCGGTTCTGACCAATACAGCACTATCACTGGTTCTACAAGAAATCACGAGCCGAAGCCGGAAGCCTTGCGTTTTCCACAACCTAAATTCTTCAAGTCTTAACAGAGTATCTTTTCTCTTTCTCTCTCTCTTTGATAATAGTGACAGATTCGTTTTCTGATCTTTTTTGTGAGAGAGAGTATACTAGTGTATATTTATAAGCCAACGCATCTGCTCAATACACTTGTTCAATGCACCTCTCCAGTGCACCTGTTCAATGCACCTCTCTAGTGCATCTGTTCAATCTTATAACGGGTTGGGTTTGGATTCGGGTTTCCCATAATGGGCGTACTGATAATTAAATCCAACATCTCCCACTCGCACAAAATGGAAGACCCGATATAAACTAAGAGAATATATAATTTCTTATCTCTGTTAAAATTCATACAAGAAAATAGGCCGTGACCAGCATATTTGAATTTGAGAGCATATGTTGTTATCCAACTGTTAGGTATGTATAACAACATCTAAGTAGAGTAAATATGCAGTACCCCAGATCATCTAATCATATTTTAAGTATAATATGATCTCTTTTATTTATTGATACATCCATACTTATATATTCACAATCATGTCACATAAACATAATTGGTGCACCAGTGAATATAAATAAATATGATACTATAATGATCTTTTTCTTTTATCTAAAATCTCTTCATTCCAAAACAATTGTTATCCAGATATGTTTCATTAGACCGCATCAATCATGATCATTGATAACATTCTAAAATAACTAATTGAAATGAAACTTCAAGTATTTAGTAAAAAATCAAAGAGTACTATGAGATTCTTTTTATCTCACGGGTCTCACACAACAAAGAAGCAGAGATCATATCTTCTGTTACCCTATTGGTCAATTGCACATATGGTATGAAACATATGCTATGGTATTATTCTCCATTTTCTTATAGAGCGTATGTCTAAACTAAAATTTAATACCATACAAGTGATAGTTCAGATATATATAAAATATCTAACTTGAGTCCACAACTCTACTTACTTTTAAATACAATAACAAGACTCCCACTTGGCATAAGACAGTTAAGGTAAATAGTGGGTATTTCACCTTCGGTCATAATTATAATTCATATGACCTCATCTTGATTCTTTATCAAGGCGATATTATTTTAAGCACTTTGCTCTCACGTTTTGTATCATATTTAGCTTAAAACTAATCTCATTTCTATGTACTACAAAGACATAGAAGCGATTGCCTGTGTGAGAAGACCAATCAACTGTCTGACATACCTTTTATTTTATATCTCATCTCATGTGTTATGCTAAATATACTGATATTAAATAATTTATAACAATCATCACATAAATGAATTAAGAAAATAGCATCCATTGCATTTATCCCATAAATATAAATATACATGATATATTATTCAATAAAATATAAAATCATAATCTACGTAACCCTAGAGATTTGACATGACCAACAAACATATCTCTAGGTATTGCCTTTGTAAAAGGATCTGCCACCATTTTGTGTGTAGATATATACTGCATGCAAACTTGCTTTTTCGCCACCATGTCTCTAACGAAGTTATACTTAGTATCAATGTGTTTGGTTTTTGAATGATACTTGGGATCTTTTGTATAAGCGATCGCTGCCTGACTATCACTATGTACTAACACTGGGTCAGTTTCATTCTCACAGAAACCCAAGTGATTTAAAAATCTTCTAAGCCAAACTGCTTCTTGTACTGCTGCTGAAAATGCCACAAATTCAGCTTCCATTGTGGATAAGGATATACAACTCTGTTTCTTACTACTCCAAGAGATGACTCCATTATTAAGTAAGAAAACATAACCAGAGGTAGATTTTCTTTCATCTAAATCTCCTCCCCAGTCAGCATCTGCATAACCCATGAGTTGTAGATTTTCTCCTTGAAAACATAATGAATAATCTGCAGTACCTTTCAGATACCTAAGTATTCTTTTTACTGCTTTCCAATGGGACTGTCCTGGATTAGCTTGATATCTACTCACCATTCCAACGGCGAAACTGATATCCGGTCTAGTACACATCATAGCATACATAAGACTGCCTACAGCACTTGAGTAAGGAATTTTTTTCATTTGTGCTTTTTCATCTGGAGTCTTTGGACACATTCTTAAGCTAAGACCTTCGCCTTTTGCTATAGGAGTATCAATGGATTTACAGTCTTGCATATGAAACTTTTCAAGTACTTTTCTGATGTAATGCTCTTGTGATAGAGCTAACATCTTCTTGGAACGATCTCTTTCAATCTTCACTCCAAGAATATATGCTGCTTCACCCATATCTTTCATATCAAAATTGGAGGATAACCATTCTTTAATAGTTTTCACATACTCCTTATTGTTACTAGCCAACAGTATGTCATCCACATAAAGTGATAGTATCACAAATTTATTTTTGGATCTCTTAACATACACGCAGTGATCTTCATCAATCATTTTAAAATCGAATGATATGATAGCTTGATGAAATCGAATGTACCATTGTCTGGAAGATTGTTTGAGACCATAAATAGATCTCAATAATTTGCACACTTTGTGCTCTTGACCTTCAACAACAAAGCTTGCAGGTTGTTCCATATATATCTCTTCTTCCAGATTGCCATTTAGAAATGCGGTTTTGACATCCATTTGATGCAACTCCAAATCTAAACCGGCAACAATAGCTAGTATCAATCGTATAGAAGTAAATCTCACAACAGGAGAGAAAGTTTCTTCATAGTCTATCCCTTCTTGTTGTGTATACCCCTTAGCAACAAGGCGTGCCTTATATCTGTCAATTGAGCCGTCAGCTAGACGTTTAATCTTGAGAACCCATTTGTTCCCAATTGCCTTACGTCCTTCTGGGAGATCAACTAATTCCCAAACATTATTTGATCTCATTGACTCCATTTCTTCTTCCATTGCTTTCATCCATTTCTCTTTAGCGGGACAAGTAAGAGCCTCTCGAATATTTGTTGGCTCTTCTTCATCTTGCATGACAATCATGTAAGATTCATTCTCAATTGGAAAATGACGTTTAGGAACTCTAGCACGGTTGCTCTGCCTAATTTGTGATTGTGCTGAGCTTGGCTCGGCATCATCTCCTAATTTTCTCCCACTTGGATGAGATACTGTTGGAGGTTCAGGAATATGCACTAAACGATTTGCAACAATCAAATCATTTTGTTCATCTACCTCATATAAAGAAAAATCCTGAACTATCTCACCCTTTTTTGGAAATTCATTTTCTAAGAAAATGACATCTCGTGACTCAAATTCTGTTACACTCCCACTTGATTGTTCACCAATGAACACATAACCTTTGGAATGTTCAGAGTATCGTATAAATATACTCTTTTTACCTCGTGGACCTAATTTACCATGCTGATGAGACATATCATGAACAAAAGCAGCACATCCCCAAGGTCTCAGATTACTAAGATCTGGTTTTCTATTATTCCAAAGTTCGTAAGGAGTAGAAGAAACAGATTTAGAGGGTACACGGTTTAGAATATAAACAGCAGTCAACAATGCATCACCCCAAAAAGTGATTGGCAGATTTGCTTGAACCATCATTGACCTAACCATTTCTAAAAGAGTTCGATTTCTCCTTTCAGCTACTCCATTTTGTTGTGGAGTATATGGTATGGTCAATTGCCTAAGTATTCCTTTTTCTTCGCACATTTGTTTGAATTCATCAGATAAATATTCGCGACCACGATCCGTTCTTAAGGCCTTAACCTTTCTGTCTAATTGATTTTCAACAAAAATAATAAACTTCTTAAAGCATGCTAGAGCTTCAGATTTATGAGATATCAAATAGACATAACCGTATCGTGTATAATCATCAATGAAGGTGATAAAATATCTACCTCCATGTCGTGCCCTCACATTCATTGGTCCACAAATGTCTGAATGAATTAATTGCAATGGAAATTCAGATCTAGTTCCGGTTCCGAATGGTTTTCTTGCCATTTTTCCTTTTAAACAATTTTCACATGTTGGTAGACTAACCCGTTCAAGATGGCCTAGTAAGCCTTCTTTGGCTAATCTATCCATCCTTTGTTGTCCAATATGACCTAATCTCATATGCCATACATTCACATCAGTATTATCATTAGCATATGTAATTAAAGAAAAATGAGTATTATAAGAAGTCATTATATTAACAACATCTAAAATGATAAAACCATTCGATACATATCCATAACCATAACATACATCATCCAGATACAACTTAATACTAGTACTGCACATGTTCAAAGTAAATCCAAATCTAAGAAGAACAACAACAGATACAAGATTTCGTCGAATTTCAGGTGCAAAGAGAACATCATGTAAGAGAAGGGTTCGACCATCACGCATATCCAACTTGCATGTGCCTATACCCTTGACCGGTACACGAGAATTATTTCCTACATAAAGCCATTTTGATCCTTGAGGAATTCGACGAAAATCCACAAACAAGTCACGATCTTTGGCTACATGGTCTGTTGCCCCTGAGTCTACAGTCCACAAAGGATAAGAATCAGCCATAAAAACAGAACTGGAAACATATGAAAAATATGAAATATTTTCTATTATCTGTACCTTGCGGGGCTCATTGCATTCACGAGCATAGTGACCTTTCTTGCCACAATTGAAACATTTGATCTTGGCCTTGTTATGCTTCTTAGAACTATTCTGAGAAGCCTTTCCCTTGCCATGATTCTGCCCCTTATACTTTTTCTCTTGTTTTCCCTTTCCCTTGCCATAATTTGACTTACGTTTCTGACCTTGTCCTCCATGAGAACTTGAACCGGCCAAATGCACAGTAGTTTCAGTTTCCTGAGGTTTTGATGCCTCAATACGATCTTCCTCAAGTTCTAAATGCCTGACAGCATCGTTGAGAGTTTTAATACCCTCATTATGAGTTAAATTCACTTTCATGTGTTCCCATGTATAAGGAAGTGAACGAATCACTGCTTGAACCTGCTGTTCATCAGTCAAAATATGGCCAGCATCCTTCAACTCACTAATCATATTCGACATCTCCCTGAGATGTTGACGCATGCTGTGATTAGGACGCTTCTTGTAAGTGTCAAATTTGATGGTGAGTTGTCTCAGTTTGGTAACAGAAGTTCCACCAAACTTCTGCTTCAAAGCAAGCCACATCTCTTTGGCAACTTCATGTTGTCTGAACTCACGCATCACATCATTTTCCATACTGCTCAACAACGTAATGCGAGCAATGGAGTTCTTCTTTTTCCATGATTCAAATACAGCACTGTCACTAATGTGCTTGGGAGTTGTACCTTTCTCTGGTTCAGTTAGAATATGATCCAGGACCGTAAGAACCTCTTGTTCTTCCAGGACATACTGAATTTTCATGGCCCAAATTTCATAATTTTCGCCATTCAGTTTTTCACCCTTATTAAGTTCTGCCACAATATTTCTAGATGCAGATGCCATTTTGCTAAGAAATTTAAAAAAAATTAAACTAAGTCAGGACATCACACAATTCTGATGACTTAATATAAATTATTTAATACTTAGCATAACACATATAGTTTTGTAACAAACTCAAAATAATTTAATAATAATAATATTTATAGATTAAAATCGAAAGATCATCAAATTTCACAATCATCTTTTAATTCTATAAATTTTATTAATATTAATTATTTTAAAGTACAAAACTCCCACAAAAAATTGATAAACAACAAATATATAAATAATAAAAAAAATTGAACAATAAAAAAAAATTCGAACTTAAAATAATTATTCAAAAAAAAAAAATTCCGAATTTAACAGATGTATATATATAAATGAATCACTATTCTAACACAAGTTGTAGTATGGTGTAGTGGTAAGACCATTCTTACTTTAGAGGTCATGGGTTCAAGCCCCAGTGAAAGCAATGTTTCTTTATTTTGCGCGGTTCACTGGATTTATATAGACCAAGTTCATTTAAAAAATAATTAAATGAATACAACCAAATGGTCCCCTCTTCCTCTCTCTCCAGCGAAAAAATAAGAAAAAGGATTTGGGATTTGGTACAATTCGGAAGTATAGAAAAATATCCTTCCCAATCAAGAACCCCTCAGCCCATAAATAGAAAATTTCGCATAAGTCAAGAAATTTGGAGCAAAAATTTCTTCTTTGTATGGCTGTGATTTATTTGGATTATAAATTTGTCCAACCCAGTTGTACAAGATCCGAAATAAAAGTGTATGTTGATTTCTTTTCACTATTTTGCTATGGATCTCCTAGAAATGCACTTATAAAATCTCCAAAAATAGTGAATTTTATAAATATCTTAAAATAACTAAGATTTCACTGAAAAATTTTCAGATTTATAAAAAATTTGCGATTCAAATCTGAAATTTATATTTATTTAATTCTGGAATTAAAAAAATAAAATAATTATTTTTTTTATCAAAAATTATCTTATGTAAAACTAATTTTACATATACATAAAATTCACTAAAAAATAGTGATTTAATAAACCAGAATATATGCTATAAAAGCTCTGATACCAATGTAATATTTAACGGATAAAACTTACAAGTTGCTCCGTTAATCTTCGTGCGGAAGCGGTTCTGACCAATACAGCACTATCACTGGTTCTACAAGAAATCACGAGCCGAAGCCGGAAGCCTTGCGTTTTCCACAACCTAAATTCTTCAAGTCTTAACAGAGTATCTTTTCTCTTTCTCTCTCTCTTTGATAATAGTGACAGATTCGTTTTCTGATCTTTTTTGTGAGAGAGAGTATACTAGTGTATATTTATAAGCCAACGCATCTGCTCAATACACTTGTTCAATGCACCTCTCCAGTGCACCTGTTCAATGCACCTCTCTAGTGCATCTGTTCAATCTTATAACGGGTTGGGTTTGGATTCGGGTTTCCCATAATGGGCGTACTGATAATTAAATCCAACAGCATTACTTCAAAATCGGTACATTAACATCTCTAAAAATTAGCAAAAAAAAATTTCATGGAAGGTTGCTTACATGTTAAGTTTCCAGGCAATTTTTTTTGACTGAAATTATAACGCCGGCAATTATCCTAATTTAATCAATAATGCATAGTAAAAGATAAACTAAAAGGAACAAAAAAAAAGATACCAGAGAATTCAACTCAAAGTTTTTGAGATGAATTATGAGATTAAGGAAACCGGCAGTGGGCGAAGGCCCGAATTGGGGGCTGGAAGGAATGCCGGGTCGATAAGGTTCCGCCGGGGGAAGTATGTCATCACACTCTCCTTTAAAGCACCTGAGAATAGCATTTCCCATCGAAACTATATATCCTTTTGGTTTTGATTTTATGAAATTCAAGCTTTTGTTTCGGGGGAACTGGGAAGGGGAAAGTTTAGCCTTTAGCCTTTAGTAGAGTAACAGAGAGGAAACAACAAAGGTGGGACTGTGGGAGAGCAGCACGGTAGGAGTGAGAGTCAATGAGTCAACTTTTCTTTTTTTTCTTTGTTTGGCTTGGGCCTTTTAGGGTCTAGGCGTCTAGTGGTCTACCGTTGTAGGTTTCTGATGTCTCTGCAATAGTTTTCATAAAGTTTCTCTGAAATTCCAAGATATGCAACTTACTTACCCTGCAGCTGCTACCGATATTTTTATTAATAATGTAAAAAGAATTAAAAACACGAAAATAATAGCAAAAATCACGAAATTAATAAATCTGCGTTTATTAAACACGTAACTAGGTCCGCGTTTTTAATAAGTGCGAACCTGGAATTTTTTTTTACGGATTCAAATTTAAGAATTTAATATGAATATGGATATGAATATGAATAATTCGTGCATTAAGAGTTGAATATGAATAATTTGTGTATTAAGAGTTGAATTATATTAATTTTAATCAACTTATATAACTCAAATCATCTTATAATATACTAATAAATTCAAACCCGCTTTTAAGAAATATGGATCCAGTCCACTTTTAAGAAATATGGACCCAGATCCGCTTTTAAGAAATATGAATCCAAATCCGCTTTTAAGAAATGTAGACTCAGATCCGCTTTTAAGAAATATGGACTTAGACCCATTATAAACCTGCAGCTCTTTCAAATTCATACTTCCGACTCTCTCTGAACATAATAAAGGTCAGTGAAAATTTTAATTTATTTTATATTAATAAAGTTAAAAGCATATTTAAGATATTAACTAATAATATTTTAATAATTTGGCAGAATAATTCCGATTGTGGTTTATGTGGGTGGTAATACCATCACATGATCAACGGGTATTAATTATGATAATCATCCTAAATTTTCTTTTCTTAGAAATGAAGATACATATTTTGACAAGGTCAGAACTACGATATATAGACAGCTCGGATTACTAGAGAATTAATATTTTTTTTAGTATCAGGGCTCGATATAATACAGAAGGTACTAGTGACGAGTGATATTTCAAATAATAACAACAAAAATGAATTGGAGAATGGTTGAGTTGTATGTGAAAATATCGTCAATTGATAATTAAGGGATTCTTTGAATAACCTACCCGAAATTAGTAATAGAACCGAGAATACTATACCTTCCACAATAAATCTAGCACATCAAATACATGAATCAAATCTGGAAAGACCCATTTATCTAACACCTATCGGTTCAAATGCAACAGATGAATGAGAGCAAAATGATTGTGATGAGGGTGATGATGTTTGTAATGAAGATAATGATGTGTTAGAGGAGGAGGAGGAAAATGATGATGATGAGGGTGATGATGATTTTGTACCCATTATAACAGATGGATGAGAGATTGAAGAAGATTATTGGGACTCGGCTGATGAAAATGATGATCCAGATTATGATCCTTATAAACATACAAAACGTCAATTGATTGTAAAAAAAATAGGTTAGAAAAGTATCATCTGGTACGTGACTTTAGAGATATTTCTTAGATTAATGAAATAGATGCTCCATCACAGTCACAGTTCGATAATTCATTATCTGAAAATCGAACATTTAATTCTAAAGAGCAATTACAATGGGCAATTAATGAATATCATATAAGAGAAAATATCGAGGTGAAAACAGAAAGAAGTAGTAAATCTAGATGATATGCAAACAACGACCTAGATGTTTTTGGAGATTATATGTTGTGTGTCCTAAGAGTAGTCATTTATGGGTTATCAAGACTAATCCCTATAATAATACATGTATTCAAGAGATTGCTCGTTCAGATAATGTACAATTAACTGTGAAAATGATAGTCGGTGCAATAAAAAGAGAGTTGGCAGAGGATATGACATTAACAATTAAAACAATCTGTGCATTACTAAGAGTAAAATTACTGGGTGTTAATCCTTCCTACTCTAAAATTTGGCGAGGTCACGAGGAAGCAATAGCACAATTTTTTTGAAGCTGGGAGTGTTCGTATGGTATACTACCTCAATTATTCAATGTCATTTAATCAATAAATCCTGAAATAAAATACAATATCTTGACGGAGCCTAGCATTCGACCGGAAGTTTATTATTTTAAGTGTGCGACATGGGCTTGGGGTTCCTGCATCGAAGTTTTTCGGTATCTTCGACCGGTTATAAGTATCAATGATGTTTTTTTCTCTGGACGTTATGAGGGAAGATTATTGATGGCATGTGGTTATGACGTTGAAAATTAACTCATACTCTTGACATTTGCATTGGTTGAAAAAAAATTTGGAGAATTGGGGTTAGTTTATGAGTTGGTTGCGTCGCGAAATGACCAAACCTAGACAGAGTTGTGTAATTTCCGATCAACACAAAGCAATCAAATTATTTTTTAGTATCCACAATATGGTTGGTCAGAAAAAAATGGGGATGTTGTGCATTGATATTGTATGCAATATATTTCGGAGAACTTGTACAAAGTATGTCCCAATCAGGACATTAAAGATCTCTTCAAATGGATAGCTTCAAAGAAAAAATCTCGTCAATTTAAGGAATATATGTTATCTATCAGACAATAGTTCCCGAATGGATATAAGTTTTTATTAAGTGCAGATACTATAGTAGATCAAAATGGTAAAGAAAAAATAAATCCAAGTAGATGAGCTCAGTGCAAAGATAAAGGTTATCGTTGGAGAATTATGATAAATAATGGGTCAGAATCACCAAATCGTATATTTAAAACATGTCGATATTTGTTGGTTATAGCAATAGTTTAAGGTACTTGGTACAAATGCATTAATTAGTTCAATGAGTGAAAAAATATATCTATGATATTAGTGAATGGAGGAAAAATATGGTTAACGAAGGTTACCGAAAAGCTAAATAAAAGAGCAAAAAAAATCACACCCACACAGGGTTGACCCTCGTGGCTCTGATTGAGGGGACTACGAGGTTATTCACCACAATTAAATATTACCTAATGGTGATTTTAAAAATTTTAAATACATTGTCTACATTGAAGAAGTCATAATGTCGAAATGTACGTGTTTAAAATTGAACCCAACTGATATACCATGCTCTCATATTTTGGCGATAATAAGAGTCAGAAAATTCAAGTTAAATTGGTTTATATGTCGCTTTTATAGTGCTCAAATACTTCTTAATACCTGATCCATACGTTTTTATCCATATCCAAATCAAATTAATTGGCTAGAGAACAACGATCCAAGAATCATTCCCGAGCGACGATTAATCCGAAGGGGACGTAGAAAATATATTCATTTACCAATGGTTATGGATGAAATGAAAGGACGACGAGTGAAATGAGGATCAAAACTTACATCAAATAATGACAACTCAGGTAATATTTTAGTATGCAAATAAAATGAAAACTTCTATTTTGCTATGTATATATAATTGTACATTATACATTTTCATACAATGGAAAATTTGAATACTTATCAAGTAAGTCAATCTGTCCGTCACTCCATCATCGTTCCACCATCGAGAAGTAATATAAGCAATACTAATTTTGATGCTGCACGACATTCAATTAGCGGTGTCTCTCCTACTATATCTTTGAATGTACATCATAACACTAACGAGTCAGGTAATTATATGAGTTAATTTATCATATAACAACATCTACAAATAATTCTAATTTTTTTCTATCATAGGTGCATCATCAAGTCAACGCGATAATCAAAGTGCATGAAAGTCATTTGCTGGAAGAATCAGATCGTTATTTAGATGCTCTTCTAATCACCAAAATTGAAACGAATGTATTGTATTATATTATATTATTGTAATGTAAATCTTTATATTTTTAATAAATTATTGTGTAGCTAATTATAATATTTTTATCATCAAAGAAGTTGAACTGAATGTATTTTTTTTAATGTTATTAGGAGATTAACTAAATGCATTCAGCGAGTTTATTATCTCAGTTTATCAAAAAAAAATTATAAACTTAGTTAATAGTTTAAATAAAATATTAATAAATTTAGTTATTAACTTAATACACAAATTATTCATATTCAACTCTTAATACACGAATTATTCATATTTAACTCTTAATACTTATTCATATTCATATTCAACTCTTAAATTCGAATCTATAAAAAAAGAAAAAATTTCAGGTCCGCGTTTAATAAACGCGAACCTAGGTACGTGTTTAATAAACGTGAATTTATTACTTTCGTGATTTCTGCCCATCAAGTGTTATTTTTATATTTTTGATTTTTTTTATGTTATTAATAAAAATATCATACTTGCTATGTTATTTCATTAGACTCGATTTAAAAGTTATAATGATTTTGTTTTCAATTAACTGTTAGGTTCAAACGATTCGGAGACGAATAATTTTAAAAACAATAAAATGAACCCAAATAACAGTAAAAATAATGTCGGTGTTGTGTTGTGCTGTGCTATGTTGTAATATCATACTTATTATTACACTATCTATTTAGTTAATTTTTATATGTTTTTGGTTATAAATTTTTATACTAATATAATTTAACCAATTTGGTGTATTAATCTCTAGATCAAATTATTTTCTGCAGTAGGAATGGCGACTTGAAGAGAGAAAAAAATAGCAGGTTGGTATTTTTTTTATTTTTGACAACTTGAAGAGGAAAAATGGCGACTTCTTCTTTCTTTTTTGTTGTCTTTTATTTATAAAATAAAACTAATCATAAGCAACGGTCCAATAGAAAATATGGAAAGTGGGACCAAAACGTAAACCGCTTTTTAGACTTACAAAATAAAAAAATAAAAAGTTATTGCCAATCACCGATAATCTCTCTCCTCTCAATCATTCGGGCTGAAAAGTTATTCAGTGATTGTTTGTGTCCATTACTTCACAGGTTTCTCTGTAGCGGTTAAAATATTAAGCTCAAAAATTAGTGGAGCCTAGCCACCATCATTTTTGTCATACTTTGTTTTTTTTTTCATTTGTACAAAATACAAAACTAATAAACTATACAAGTATTTAATAAGAAGTACATCTCACCCGCATCACAAATAGTTGCACGGTTAAAAAATCAGCAAGTATCGAGTAACTATTGAAGATTGCCCAATTTTTTAGTTTCAATCGCTAATGATTAGCAAGGTTAATATATCAACCCACTTAAGATTTTGTACTGCTTACTGCTTAATTAAGGATTAAAATTGGTTAATTTTTTTTCTGTCATTGTGCACATATCTCAAGTTTCTAGAACATGTAAACGTATAGTCTTGAAATTTTTGCAGATTTTAGTAATAATAAGTTTTATTAAATTAATATTAATAAAAATAAGAGTGCGTACCGTAAAATTTTAAATATATGAATGGCAGTGGGTCACTGGCAGTGGCGCGGACGAAACGAGCCACTGCCAATGGCGTTTTTCATTATTTTTAGGAAACACGCCACTGTCAGTGGCGCGTTTCGTCCAAACCCCGCGCAAGTGACTGCGCATTTTGTATATATAAGAAGCAAACGCGCCACTGATAGTGGCACGTTTCGTAAAAATAAGGAAACGCGTCACTATCAGTGACGCGTTTGGTAAAAATAATGAAACGCGCCACTGCCAGTGACGCGCTGCCATTCGTATATTTGAAATTTTACGTTTCTCACTCTTATTTTAATAATATTAATTTACTAAAACTTATTATTACTAAAAACTGAAATTTTTGATAGGCAAAATCTTTAATTTGTGTGGATTAAACAGCACAGAACTGAAAAGGAAAAAAAATCGAGTATCTAGAATCTAATATGTATTAAAGTGTTTTGAGGGTGGAAACAGGTGCGGTTTGGAATTATTGGTGCAAGGTGAGGGCGGGAGCGAAGAAAGGTGTTGCCGCGGGTCGTGGTTAGATAATGAGAAGGGTAGGAGGCAGGGGTGAAGGGTGAAGGTTTTTGGGATTGTGAGGAGATGCATGGTGGGTCCGGGAAATGGCAACGACCGCGGTGGGATGATGCTTCGGCGAGAGGAGTTAGGAGAGAGATGGGTTCGAGAGGTGACAGGTCGTGCGGGGTAAGGGGTATGAGGGAGGCGGATTCGGCGTCGGGAGTTGGAGCAGAGGTGACGCCGGCGCGTGTGGTCGTGAATGTCTCGGCATGGGGCGGTGAGGTCTGGCAAGGGGTAGGGTGTTGGTTTGGCAAACGGGGATGAAAGAGATAGGGGATCGGGTGAGGGTATGCGGGGTAGGGGGCCGAATAGTTAAGAGGGGAATGACCCCTCTGGATTGGACCGCATGTGACTCTGTGCAGAGCCCGCACGAGAGTTCGCACGGTCTAACCAAAAAAATGGTCCTCGAATTTAGGCCGCATGCGGCCCTGGGTCTACACGAACTTTTTTTTTGAAAGCAATCAACATACCCTCTCTAACCTAAATAGAGAATGAAAAAATCAAAAGAAAATATAAAATAAACCCTGCTAATACTAAGAAAGTTATGATAAATTAAAAGAAAAAGAAAAATAAATAAAATAAAAATATTTAAAAAATCAGATAATATCTTGGGTTGTCTTCCAAGAAGCGCTAAGTTTTATGTCGTTAGTTCGACCATCCCGTTTTATCTCATTTGTCTCGGTTCGATGAGAACCATAGTGTATTTAATTTCTTTTTGATTATTTAAAGAATAAAACTTAAGATGTTGTCCATTAACTTTAAATACATCCGTTTTCTCACTCTATATTTCTACCGCCCCAAAAGGAAATACTTGCGTTACCTTAAATGGTCCTGACCATCGTGACTTGAGCTTTCCAGGAAATAATTTCAACCTTGTATAGTCGGTCTTTTGCTTCTGCTTCAGATGTGGTCATGGACACAATTCCCGATCGGGAGATCGAGGTAAATCAATATCACTCGTCTCAATTGAAATAATTTTATTTAATTTTTATATTTTGTTGACGGTATAGGTGTAGCACCGAGGAGCCTCCATTAGAAGGTTCTGATCCTCGATTGCGGCCTCTATACAATGTTAAATGGGCAACAAGATATTTTTTTCAAGTACACCCTGCGACAAGGAGAACCCGGACATTTTCGGGGTCATTTTGAGAATTTGCGGGATGAAAGTATCAATTGGACGCCGTACACTGTCTATCACGATGAGTTACCTTGGGTGTACCCAATGTATTATAATTCGTAAGTTTCTAAAATCAATTAAAATTTATTTACTTCAATTTGTACATAAATTTAATTTGCTAAATTAACGCACCGCTGGTGAAAGTGTCGTGTGTGCATGATTCACTTCTGGATGGTTGAGAATCACTATCCAGATAAAGTCATACGGCAGTTCAACCTTTTCCAGCATATCCCTCCGCCGGCTCCGATCAATTACCAGCAAGCGCTGACATATCGCAAGAATAAGCACACAATGCGAGGTGGTGAATGGCAGAATATGGATTGGGTACAATATTATTGGTGGGCACATGACTAACCCGAGCTGCCTATTATGGAGTCGCGACCATATGATTTTGCCTAGCATTATGCTCACTTAGAGTGGTATTGTAAAAGAGGAATTACTACAATCTGGTACAAAAATGAACACTGAGGAACGATTGAGTCAGCCATTATTGCATCCTGAGGAGCCTATGGATGAGTTGACATATGTATCATATTCACAATATAATGTCCAAGCAGTTAGCATTTAACGAAACTATTTATTTTTACTTAAGCTCTTCACATAATGATTGGCTTACGATATTGGTTGGCTTACGATATTTAACAAAACTATTTATTTTTCCACCGCCATTGCTTGGCTTACGATACCCGGGCATTCATGATGTCGGCAAACATGAATTATGACAGATTAAGCATTTGATGGGTGATTTAAGGCATCATCATATTTTCATAGCGATGCTGCTTCTGTAGGTCAATTTAAAATTTATCAATTTTAACTTTTTATTATTTTTATTTAATTGATTTTGATTAATTTAATTTATTTAAATATGTATAATTTAGTTGTACATGTCTTCTGATGGATTCCGAGGATATTGATATCTCTGTCGCTGACCTCCGACTGGCGGCCCACCTGACCCGACGCGCGGATCCGACGACTAATGAGTTCGACTTATTTTAGTGAGATTTCACGTTGTACTCTCAGATGATGAGACAGATGACTCTCGATCCGGGTGCTGGCACCTCTAGTACCCAATATGAAACTCCTCACGCGTCGTCGTACAATACACCTGACCTGTCCACCCGAGTGCCCGAGACGCAAGACACGAGCGCTCTCGCTGTGAAATCCGACCAAGAGATACATATAGCCTGTCTCTCATTAAGAGAATATTTCGTAGGCATTGATGTGTTTTTATTTTATTTCAAGAACTGTAATTTATATTTTATTTTATTCGAGAGACTGTATTTTATTTTCATTATTTATGATTTTGAAATTGAGTTTTTTTTATTTATGTTTTGACATTAAGCTCTTACAAAAACCTTCAAATAATAAAACATAATAAATTTTTAAATCATTAAATAAATAAAAAATATGTAATGAAATAAAATAACTAAACTACTTCATTTTATTTTAAACAAATAACTTCAGTAAAATTAACAAAATATTAAACTGAACAAAAAAAATTAACCTAGCGGCTAGAACTGAGTTTCAAACTCGATCCAGACGATCAGCGCAAAACCCAGCAACAATCATATAATTTCGCTATATTTATTTAATTTATTTACTATAAAACTACCTGATTTTCATATGTAGTAGGGGTGTCAATTATTGACCCGACCGGACCCAAAATGATCCGATGATAAATGGGTTGGGTATGAGTTTAATTTTTGTGACCCGAATCAGGTCGGGTCAGGTTCGGGTCAACCCGACCCGACCCGATTAATTATGTTTTTTGAAGTAATTTTGTGATATAGTACTAATTAAAGCTTAAATATACACTAATTAAGATTAATTAAAAATTAATTAATATTTATTGCTTAAAATTATATAAAAATAATTAATAAATATTTAATTATTTTACACGGGTCAGATCGGATCGATCCGTAACCCGTTGGGTTGGTATGGATCAAGATTTTTTGACCCGAATTTAATCGGATCGGATTTGGATTGGATCAAGAAAAATAATAAAATAATATGATCCAATCCGAATCCGACCCGACGCGATGCATTCACACCCTAATTTGTATCAAGGCAGCAATTAATTAATAAGTATATTTATTGACGGTGGATTGGTGGTTACACTATTTGAAGCCTTTCAGGGTTACATCTGAAATTTAGCCTCATAACATAAATTATTCCTAGAGAATAAAAATGTGGATGTGGCCTTCACCGAATAAACCAAAGTCATGGAAAGCATCTTTGACTCACGACAAAACAGGCAACAGGCACCAGCACCAGCCACAAAACAGCTTTGTCTACTAACACCTACCGAGTATTGCGTTGTATAGTTTGTATTCACGGAAAAGGGGTCCTTTTTCGGTACGGTGCTTACTTTCAAGTCCTGTCCTTCATTTTATTTTTTATGATATTATATGATAAAACTATTTCTATTGGCTATTGCCTTGTCTTGTCTTCTAGTTCACGCGCTTTTCCAAGCAAAGGGGCTCTCTCGTCATTCTCTTCTATCCCTCCTCTCCGATCCTCTCCACACACCACCCTCACCATTCTATCATTTATTACCCCACCGTTCACCCCACAGATTTTTCCTTCCCCGTGATTGTGAACTCTCTCTCGCTTCATTCCTTCGCGCCTTCACTACTTGTTCTTCATATCTGATTCATAGTGGATAATCATGAAAATGGAAAAGAGAATGAGGAAGCGGATCCGTGTTTATGCCAATCCGAAACCTAAGACAGAGAGCCTCTTTGAAGCTCTGTCAGAGGAACTACTTTTCCTCATACTGGATCTCCTCGACTCCAACCCGTTAGACAGGAAATCCTTCTCTCTCGTCTCTCGCTCTTTCTACACAGTGGAATCACGTCACCGGCGCTCCATCACCCCTCTCCGATCAGAGCTGCTCCCATCTATTCTATCTCGGTACAATTCAATCTCGCACCTTAACCTGACCTTATGCCCCTTCTTGACCGACGCCTCTCTCTCCTCAATTGCATCTCTACTCGGGCCGAGCTTGCGATCGATTGATCTATCAGGGTCCAGATCCTATACGCACAAAGGAATTGAGTATTTAGCCAACAAGTGCTTGAACTTGGAGGAGATTGATATTTCCAATGGGGCCGAATTCACTGATGAGGCGGCAGCGGTGATTGGGAGGATGACCAAGGTGGAGCGTGTGAGGATGGGGAGGTGCAAAAAGGTGACGGATTTGGGGATCGGTTGCGTTGCTGTAGGTTGCCCCAAATTGAAGTTGCTTTGTTTGAAAGGATGCATTGGTCTGTCTGATTTGGGGGTTGCTTTGATAGCTGTTAAGTGTAGACAACTCAAATCTTTGGATGTTTCCTTCACCATGGTATATATTACTCAATTTCCTTTGGTTCTCTCTCTCTCTTTTTTGCTTAATTGAAGGAACTCTATTTGATCTTTTGTTGTTTTCTCAAAAAAAAAAATCTTATTGATTTTTTTTTGTAGATAACGCAGAAATGCCTCTCGGCTGTTACTCAATTGCCTAATCTCGAAGATCTTTGCATGTCTGGATGTCTTGGAATTAATGATAAGGCACTTATTAGTCTTAAACAAGGGTCTAAATCACTACAGGTAACTAAGATTAATCACTTAAATTCAAAATAAGAATAAAACGAGAACATTTAATAATTTTGTTTATTGTTAACATCAGTTCTGTATGATTTTATTCAGGCACTTGATGTATCAAACTGCCAAAACATTACTCAAGCTGGGGTATCTGCTATCCTTAACAAAACCCCAAGTTTACACCATCTAGACTTGTCCTATTCCTGCCCTGTAAGTATCCTTCTTATAACATCCACAATTTATTTATAATTGCTATCATATAATCAAACTCTCTTTCAATATATTTGCTTAACCTTCAATCAACATAAAACCAGGTAGACTCAATTTTACCCGGCCTTCACGGTGTATCCAAGCTTCATTCCATCAAGCTAGATGGGTGCCGTGTCAGCACCGATGGGCTAAAATCCCTCGCGAATTCATGCATTTCCTTGAAGGAGTTGAGTATGAGCAAGTGTTCGGGTGTAACTGACGAAGGCATCTCAGTAATTGTTGCAAAGCACAAGGACTTGGTGAAATTAGATGTAACGTGTTGTAGATACATAACAGATCTTTCCCTAGCTGCCATAGCTGGCTTGTGTTCTTCTTTGGTTTCTCTAAGGATGGAGTCATGCACAAAAGTGACATCTGAGGGTTTACGACTGATTGGTCGGCACTGCCTCAAATTGGAAGAGCTTGACCTAACTGACAATGATTTGGATGATGAAGGTATCTTAATTGAGTATTTAGTTTAATAATTTGTAGAGTGAGATTGGTATGTTCCTTCTTTTTAATGGGACAATGGGTTCAAGAGAGGGAAATTCATAGAGAATAGTTTGTTCCTAGTTTGTACTTGCAAATAAAATGTTTGTTGATTACTTGCGGCTTCTCTTATTGCAGGATTGAGATCCCTAGCCAGGTGTAGAAATCTGAAGAGTTTAAAAATAGGCCTATGCCTGAAAATTACCGACGAAGGCCTTGTCCAAATAGGACAATCATGTCCTGGTCTCAAAGAACTTGATCTGTATCGATCAATCGGCATAACTGATAAGGGCGTGTCAGAAATAGCTTGTGGCTGCTCCAACCTAGAGACAATAAACATGTCATATTGTACCAGCATCTCTGATGCAGCTCTCAAATGTTTGTCGAAATGTGCAAGGTTGAATACCCTTGAGATCCGAGGCTGCCCTTTGGTATCCTCTGTCGGGGTCTCAACTATCGCTTCTGGGTGCCGCCAGCTCAGCAAGCTTGACATAAAAAAGTGTTGTGACATTAATGATGCTGCCATGCTTTCACTTGCTCATTTCTCCCATAATCTTCGTCAGGTAGGCTTATACTCTATGGACAGCATATTTAGAATTGAACTTCTGATCTTGTGTAGTAAATGTACTAGTCAGAAAAAAATAAACAGTTCAATATTTTTGTTGCAGATTAATCTGTCGTACTGCTCGGTGACAGATGTTGGCGTGTTAGCACTTGCTAGCATCAGCTGCTTACAAGTTGTGACAATGCTACATCTCTCTGGGATGTCCCCAAATGGTCTCTCCATGGCCCTTCTGATGTGCGGCAGTCTGATGAAGGTCAAACTGCACATGTCGTTCAAGCCATTCATTTCTTCAGTTCTGATAGAACGGGTGGAGTTGCGTGGTTGCACATTTCTGTGGTTGAACAAGTCTTTTCAGGTATGCATTTCTAAATTCTTTCTGTGGCTTACAGGCATCTATCTCTTCATTTCATTGCAAAATATATAGCTGATGAATGACCTATTTTTTACTGATATGACAGGCGGAGCTAGAGTCGAGTGAAGTTTGGAAGCAACAGTCGCACAGCATTTTTGTCGAGTAGGGTTTAATCCTTGGGAGTTGTATTATTTTTTTTTTTTGAAGTTGTAGGCAAAGTGCAACGAGCACAAGATCAATTCAATATTAAATTTTCATAGAATTTTCTCTCCTAGCATTAGTTCACGTTTGTATCATGTATTTTTCTCATGACATACGGATGTTGTACATGCTGAAATCAAAATTTTTTAGCACCTTCATTTTCCTTATTTTCAAGTCCATTTTTGGATAAGTCATTGTTTAGATCATACTTGATTTAGTTATCCCGAGCATGATCAATTTATTTTTCTCATCATGATAGCCTAGTAAGTAATTGACTAGAAATTTCTGAGGACTGGAGGGTTTGGATGCAAAAGTCCATATAAATAAACAGATAAGACTATGCATGCTATTGTTGAGAGTAATTGAAATTAGCGAAGTTAATAACTGTTTATTACGTACAAAGGGCGATTAGGTTCAGATAATGAAGTACCAACTGGTGGTACTTTTACCCTACCACTACCAGTAGTATATCTTAAATTAATCCAGCTATTTGATTTATCTTTCTCTGAAGTCTAAAGAATAAAGATGTAGGGACAGACAAGCATCCACTAAAAGCAAGCGTGTTAAACTAAAAAAAAAAAATCATTGGATAAAAATCCAGATCAACCTGCCTTGGCAGTTGTACATTTGTTCACTTATTAAAACCATAGAGGCACAACATGAAGAAAAAGAAGGTAATGTTGAAAATTTATTCCAGGAAAGTTGAAATAGGGGAAGAGAGAACTGGTCGTAGAAAAAGCAAGGTAGGCATGTGTGGTTGTAGATTCACAAATTGAATAGAGCTAGAAACCTATGACATTAATTTAGAAATATAAAAGGAGTCCTAAAAGTACCGCATGGGTACGCCCTGGGAAGTGTGCACCAGGGGGAGGTTGTTAACGAGAAAATCTAGTGCCAGGTGGCAGGTGGTCCCAATTTACCTAAACAATAATAGGAAGCTCAAAGGTTTATAAAAAGAAAAAATATATATATAAGCAAAGCTGAAAGCTGTAACCTCAAACCTGTTAGGGGCATATTCCATAAAGACTGGTTTTTGAATTTGGTTCGATCAACCTTCAAAATATTAGGGTCCGTTTTGCAAATTAAGGAATAGTTTTGGAAGAGTGGTAATTTTGGAAGAGTGATAGAATAGTATTTTTTTTGGAAGAGTATTAGAAGAGTGGTATTTTTGACTATTCGGAAGAGCGAAAATATTATTTGGCAGTTGTTACTCAGAATAGTTAAAATATGAATAATTATGATACTAATAATGATGATGATGATGATAATAATAATAGTAAAATAATAATAATAATAAAGTAATAAAAAATAATAATAATAAATAATAATATTATAATAGTAATATAATAAAAATATAAACATAATCATAATATAATAATATAATAATAATAAATTATAATTACAATCATAATTATAATAATATAATAATAAATAATCATAATTTTAATAATATAGTAACCATAATCATAATCATGATAATAATAATTATAGTCATAATCATAATAATATAATCATAATCATAATCATAATAATATAATAATAAAAATATAATCATAATCATAAAAATAATTATAAATAATAATAATAATAATAATAATAATAAATTAATCATAATTATAATCAACATATAATAATATACTACAAAATAATAAAATAATAATAAAGTAATAAAAATAATCATAATAAATAATAATATTATAATAAAAATATAATAAAAATATAAACATAATCAAAATATAGTAATATAATAATAATAAAATTATATTTACAATCATAATTATAATAATATAATTATAATTTAATAATCATAATCATAAAAATAATTAAAAATAATTATAATTATAATCATATAATAATAAATTAATCATCACTATAATAAACATATAATAATATAATACAACATAATAAAATAATAATAAATAATCATAATCATAATCATCATAATATAATAAGAAATAATCTTTATCATTATAATATAATAATAAAATAATTATATTTATATTCATAATATAATAATATAATATTAAAATTATATTTATAATAATAATAAATAATATAATAATACTAATGGTAACAATAATATAATAACAATAATGATAATAATAATTTAATAATAATAATATAATGATAATAATAATAATAAATAATAATCATAATATTAATATAATCATAAATTATAATCATAAATATAATATAATAATATAATAATACTAAATCTTAATCTTAATCATAATATAATAATATAATATAATATAATCAAACAATAATCGCTATTCCGACGAGAGTTAATCCGGTATTCCACCTATAAGTTGGTATACCGGATTAGCACTATTCCGCACTCTTCTACTTAGTCTAAAATTCGTTTGGCAAATTAATTCATCGGAATAGCTATTCTATTCTAACTTTTTGCTATTTCATTGGGTGCTAAACGGACCCTTAGTTCTTACTTCAAAATCTTAGTTCTTTATATGGTTCTTATAAATTTTGTCCGGTCATTTTTAACCATAAATGTCAGATTTTTTAAGAATCAGACTCAATTTTAAAAAAGTAAGCATTTTTGACCCAACCTTTTCTGATACTTACTCGACCCATCTCAAGCTCTTTATTTAATAATTTGTATTATATATTAATTATATTTAAAAAAATCTAAAAAAATAAAATAAAATAGAAAAATATAATTTAATATTGTTATACAAATATAAATTAATATTAAAAAACTTAATCAGCAAAAAAATATATATATTAAGCTCTTATCCGTCAACCCTTATCCGGTCCTTACTCAGCCCTTAGAGCCCGAATAACTTGGTAAGAGCCAGATTTTTCAAAGGCCGGACTTACCCCTTAAAAATTAAGCCTTTTGAATCTATCCCTCTAAAAACTCTTATCAAATTCGGCATTTATCTGACTCTCTCGTAAACCTGCTAAGCCCGACTCTCGAGAAGTCCGACGCGACAGTTGAGAATGATGCCTAAAACCTATGGCCTAGGATTGTGGGCTGATTTTTCTAATAATAAAAAAAGTAAAAATATGAAATAACGCATCTAACAACATCCATTGAGTTTTGACGAAAATAATAAATCCTCCATTCGCGTTTCTGCCTCCCGGATGAAAATCGTATTCCGTCCCGACCCCAATTTTTCTTACTTTTCTCATTCTCTGTATTATTCTCGCCATGCGTGTCTCATCTTCTCCTTTATTTTTTTCCAATTTGTTCACTCCCAAACATATATACTTGACACTCCATATTATTTCTATGATTTTTTTAATTGATGTAATTTTTCATCCTGCTGAGTATGTACTATTTTATCATGTGATGCTTAATTGATGTATTTTTTATCCCCTAAAGTATGCACTATTCGATCACTATTCGTGTAGTTTTTTAATCGATGCAGTATTTTTTATCTACAAGAGAAATTTTTCAAAGGTTAATACTACGTTAGATGTTAAATTACAGAAAATATTAAAAATTAAAAAGTTATATTTATATAATTTATAAACTTATAGTTTTTTAAATTTTATATAATATAAATTATATTTGATAATTTATATAAAATAGTGTGCATACATAATTACTATATAGTAAAGTTGCATAAATATACATGTAATTATGTATAATTTATTTATTTTTTAAAATTAAAAAATAGTGTGCATGCAATCATGTATATGTCATAATGATGATAATAATAATAATATTAATAATATTAATTTTAATGACGATGATGATAAAATTTTATATAATTTTTAAAGCATTCATTCAGTACATTCTGAAGTACTGCATATTAATTATTTTTAGAAAGATAAACAAATTAAAAAGAAATAATAACAAATTATGTTTAAGAAAATTCATAATTTTTATGCAATATAAACTATCAAATACAATTTATATTGAATAAAATTTAAAACATTATTAATTTATAAAATATATAAATATATATTTATTTTTATTTTTTATATTTTCTCTAATCTAACATCTAATATAGTATTAACCTTAGATATTTTTTTTCTCATGTAGATAAAAATACTGCATCAGTTAAAAAAAATTGCATGAATAATGATTGAACAAGGCATACTTTAGGAGATAAAAAAACTACATAAATTAAGAATCACATGATCAAATAATGCATACTTAGTGGGATGAAAAAAATTACAGAAGTATTATTCTGTGCAAAGTGCAAATATTGGGGAGTGAACCACACGGGGAAAACATAAAGGAGAAGACGAGACATATGTCGAGAATAACATAGAAAATGAGAAAAGTAAGAAAATATGGGGTCGGGACAGAAACTCAGTTTCTATTTGGTGGACGAAAACGTGGATGAAAACTTTGTTATTTTCATCAAAATTCAACGAATGCGGTTAGATGCGCTACTTCATATATCTATTTTGTTATTATTAAAAAAATGGAATGTGGGACTCAGTGGGATGAAGAATTTCGAATCTCGTACTGAATAAAAAGTAAATAGTGGGGATCCATTAACAATGAGTTATTTTGACAACCTTGACAATGTACCTCTAAATAAATATAAAAAAATTAAAAAAATCTATAGATATGTTCTTCTACCTTTATATTGATGGTCATTCAAATTTCATGTAATGTCATTATCTTTTGATAGTTAATCAAAGACCGTTAAATTGGAACCGTTATAAATTACATGAAAATTTGATGGTCTTTAATGAACTATCAAATGATAATGAAATTATATAAAATTTGAGTGACCATCAATCTAAAAGTAGAAAAACATATCTATAATTTTTTTATTTTTAAGATTTTTTTATATTTATTTAGAAGTTAATTATCAAGGTTGTCAAAATAACCCATTCTCAACCGATCCATTCTAAAAATGTTCATGATATAACACCCATACATGAAAAGTACCCTTTTGGTTTTAAGTTAGTGTATATTACCACCAAAACTTAAATTGACAGTACTTTGTTATTATGTTGTCACAGTGTAAATTACCACTATAGCCAGATTCAATTATAATCTTTTTTTTTTAAATGGCATCAACTGACAACTGGCCCGAATGTTTCGGAAGAATTTATTTTATAATCAACCGAGCAACGCAGAATTAAAATTTCATTCACCATATATAGTTGTCTGGTCCAGTCGTCCAGATGTGTTAGATAACTTCTTTTAATAAATCAAAAGAAAAGAAACGAATTATGTTAGAAAAGTGTGAATGCGGGAAGAAGAATCTCGGGAAAACCAAATTGGTATCAAATGATATATCCAGTGGAGAGACTCCCAGGGAAAATTCTTATCAAATAACAATTGTTAATAACTCTATCTTAATAATAAAAGAAAATAATCAAAGAGGAGAAAAGGAAAAGAAATTATATAAGCAAAGATGGAACATCAATAATTAGACTTCAATACCTTAATTATTTCTATATATTTTCGGTTCATGTCCTTATTTAAATATGTACAATGCCCAATAAATATAAATAGAGCGGGGATCACTTGACAATGAATTATTTTGACAATCTTGACAATGAATTTTCAAATAAATATGAAAAAAAATCTTAAAAATAGAAATTTTTGTGTGGATATTTTTTTATTCTAGTTTGATGGTGATTCAAATTATATATAATTTACAACGGTTATAATTTAACGGTCTTTGATGGACTATCAAATGATAATGAAAATACATAAAATCTGAATCGCCATCAATCTATAATTAAAATAATATATCCATAAGGTTTTTTTTTTCTATTTTTATGATTTTTTTCATATTTCTTTGAAAGTCCATTGTCAAGATAACCATTATCAAGTGATCCCTTCCCAAATAAATAACACCGTTACAAATTTAACCACTTGTTTAAACATTTTGTTATGATAATATATAACATATAATCATGGGCGGATGCAGGATTTTAGTCAGGGGAGCAAATATCGGATTATAATAGCTTATCAGGTTTAAATCCATTAACTAATCGGGTACTAAATAAAAAAATAATAATTTAATATATATTCTTACCTAATAAAAAATTTATTAGAATAATAACATTTTATATATTAAAAATAACAATAAAATAAAGCTCAAATTAATAGATAATGAAGTTGATGAAGAAAATTTTCGTCTATAAAACTTTATATTTTGATATATTTGCATAATTATTTCATTATACATGATATTAAATATTTTGTTCTCAATAAAATTAATCAGACAATTCAGGAGGGGCAAACTACCGAAAATATTACTGAAAATCACTGTTTTTCAAAATCCAAGGGGGAGGGCGCTCCCCCCTGGACTACTGTGGATCCGTCACTGCATATAATCGTATTAAAGTGGCAAAAGCAAGAAGAGAAAAAAAGAAAAGAAAATAGTTAAAGGAATACGCCCCGCGACAATAATCTAACTTTATAATTGAATTTATACGTCTCCTAATCAAACAAATCTAACACTCCAGATAAATATGGTTTGTCTTTTTGAAGAAAAAAAAATGAAGGTATGGATTGCCTTTTTGTTACTTAACATTAGTATTTTGATATTTTATGAGACGTTGCAAGTGTGAAGGAAGAAAATTAATTTTCTGGGGGAGGTACGAAATGGTACACTCGCTTCCTGAGGTAGATTGGCCATGGACAAAGCGTACCAGTGAAAAAATTTAGAAAAAAAGAAACGAAAATGAGAAATTTTGAAACATTTGGGGGAGGCTGAGGCTATAATAGTGGTGGTGTCGCTTTTGCTCCTAATGGAAGAATATATATATATATATATTTCAACTTTCAAGTACAAGCATAGCAGTATTCCATGTTTACAAAAAGTAAAGTACAAAACAAACGGACACTTGACTTCTCTACCTTATCTCTTGAATTTTGATTACTTATTTTGCTCACTAATTTTCGGTTGTACTAACTAAAGTACAAGAACTGTCCATTTTTCACTGACATTAATTGGAATTTGGAGAGTTGGAGGAAAAAGATAAATTTGCAGATCATTATTATTATTATTATTTTAATTTCGGTTGAGGGGTGGAGAAAAAAGCAACCCTTGCTATTTAGTTTAATACATTAAAAAGGCTTTACAAAACACAAAAGTCATATCAGAAGAAGAAACCATTTATGAATTTAAAATATAACCTGTTATTTTTTACAAGATTTCTTAAAGTTTTTCTTTACATTATGCGCTAATAGGATGACATGTTACATTTATATTGAGTAATCAAATGGTCCCATCCCATGTCATCCCCATTATTTGACCAAATTAACATTTTGTGGGTCAATTGAATGGAAAAAAATCATCATTTTATACTATTTGAAGTCTTGAATTTTGAATAAACGAAAAGAAACATTTGGCATGCATCTTAATAGGTAGATACACACGATGCTAATCCAAGTTCCAACAATTTAAGGATAAAAGAAAAGACATAACAAGTTCTTACAAAAATGATATATGACGATTTCAGTGCCTAATGATATAAATCTAAAAGTCATCTATTTAGAGGAGGCCGGAGCAAGAAAAGGTTTAAATGAGATGGTCAGATTGAGGACTGCAACATATTGTTGATATATCACAACAGCAATTAGTTAATAAAATGAATTAAATATGAACGTCAATATATATCAGTCAAATAAAAATTTTATTAAAAAAATTAAGTATGTGTATATCTTGAAAGAAGAAAAATTAAATATAAACGTATTTGATCGCATAAAGAAAAATACATTAACACTTTCTTCCTTAAAAACGTCTTAGTCTTATCCTAATCGGAAAATATTTTTTTTTTATGAAAGAAAAGAAAGTTCCCATAGACAATTCAGTGGTGGGGTGCCCAGGGAAAAGCACACCTGAGAAAAAGCTCACCAAGGAGAGAAACAGTTTGGACTTTGGAAGAACAAACTAAAAATGAATCATTCGGTGGAGGTTGTAACTTATAAATTACAATTAATGGTGGGGTCGCTGTTGCTGTTGCTCAATATGAAATGAAGTATCTCAAGTACAAAATTTAAGTACAAATTAACGGACCACCTGGATTAGGGATGTAAATGGGTCGGTCAGGTCAGATTCGAACCGGGTCATATTATTTTAATATTTTTTAACCTAATTCGAACCCGATCCTTTTAAATTTGAGTAAAATTTTTTTGACCCATATCCGACCCGACCAGATCACGGGTCAACCCGACTCGATATGTATAAAATAATTTAATATTTTCATATAATTTTAAGTAATTAAATATTAATTAATTTATAATTAATTTTAATTAGTATATAATTAGTACTAAATCATAAAGTTACTTCAAAAAATATAATTAATCGGATTGGGTCGGGTTGATCCGAACCTGACCCGATTTGAGTCAAAAAAATTAAATTCATATTTGACCTATTTATCTTCTGGTCAGATTAGATCGGGTTGGGTCAATAATAGACACCCCTAATCCGACTTCTCCATGGAGTACCAAACCTCCCGTGCTTCACGTCCGTATCTCGAATTTAAAAGTCCAAACGGCCGATCCAAATCGTTGAACATGATCTTCATATTGAAGATCATGTTCAACGATTTGGATCGGCCGTTTGGACTTTTAAATTCGAGATACGGACGTGAAGCACGGGAGATTTGATACTCTATGGAGCACCCTAGCCTATCTCTCTGTATATATTTGCAGGTAATTTTTCTTTCATTTTTTTTTGATACGGGCAGGAAAATATTTTTTACTTGAATACACACGTGTTTAAAAATAATATATTAATTTTTCGATATAAAAATGAACATCAGTACCATTCAACTTTAAATATTCATAATAAATAATTATCCATTTTAATTTTGAATATACGTTCTTATACAAAAGCTTGGCACTAAGTTGAAAGCCGGTTCTCAATTAATATAATATTTTTGTTTAAAAAAACCACTCATTGAAAAAAAGCTCAGAATTTGAAATAAAAAATGTTAATTCTGAAGGTAGTTTAAATATTCGGAGGTACTAACTTGATGACTTTTTACATACATTGCGTAATCAAATTGAGATCTCCTTAACTAGTTAAATAACAGCTAGTAGACCGAATTTAAAATTTACAAGTTGAATTGAAGGAGTAATAATTTGCAAATAATGACAGTATGACAGGTACATATTTTAGTTTATAATAAACAAAAGATATATTTTACATTTTGCAAGGTACCGATACATGTAACAAAGCGGTGATATTAAAAAAAAGAATGCATGTATATACTTCTTAGGATAATAGTATTCCATGATCTCAATTTTAAAAATAGAGTTTTAATGTCGTAAGTTTTCTGTGCTATATAAGATTTATGCTGGGATTTATGGAGTACTATTCAATTTCAAAAAAAAAAAATCTCTACAGCTATAAGATGACGCAAATTCACTATATTTGATTATATTTCAAAATTGAACGTCTAAATTTCATATCCGAACCCATTATTACAGTTTATATATATTCATAAGAGGTATATATATTTGTAAATTTTCATGAATATTGGTGTTCTTCACATATTAGATCAAGGTTCTTAAAAATGAAGGAACCTAGTTAATGACTGATAATATATTTACTTCTAGAATAATTGATCTTATTTGAGATGAAATTCAAAAATCATAAACATCATATAACACAAAAAAAACCTTAACATGGAACCTTCTCATGACATAAACCTATAAAATTTGCTCCCACCAGAGCAACTATACCTTTGAATTGGGTCAAGTAGAAAGTTAAATATAAATAATAAAAAAAATATGGATTGAGTATGGAGGTCAATAATCAATATGTTAGTCAAATATATTTTTCTTCAAAAATATATAAGAATTCCTCCAAAATAAAAATATATATGAATTCCTTCAAAATAAAACTTGTTGGGTTGCATTATTAATTCAGAATGTCAAAACTTAGATAAATTAAGTTCCACCGTTGGAAATTGCAATGTATATAAAATTATAACCGTTGATAATGAAGGATTTGCAGTACCATTACTTAATTAATTCTACCTCGACTCTTGAAAGTGATATTAGTATATACACACATATAAACGTTGATTTTTGACCAACAGAGCCGTACGGGCACCATGCTACGGAGGAAATCACGGACACGGCAGGTACACATTGAAGAAAATATGAACAGTTATTATTTATCTATAGAACGGTATTAGTCAACATAATTTTTATTTTTTAGATGATATCCGGACTTGTCAATTTTGGTCCAAGCTCCAATTTCTAAATTTTTAATAAATAGAATGAGATGCTCTTGGTGCAGCTCTATCTGGTACTCGGTATAAACGCCCCAACTAAATACTTGAGTTCCTTTATTTTTTTTTTTCAAATCTAATTCTACCAACCAATTAACTAATGTATATAATTAAAAATAAAGCTGCAAGTTTGCGTACGTCTTACTCCGTTTTGTCCAAATCAGATTTTTCCAGATAAGATTGACAAGTGGACCTTCTGGAGTGTCTATATATAGACAGAGAGTCTGATGTTATGGTGCTTTGTAAAATATATATATATATTTTTTATTTTGCATCCGTATTTCGAAGTTTAAGCGACCGATCTAAATTATTGAACATGATCTTCATACTGAAATACTTTTGGAGATTAAATTATATATATATATATTTTGAATTTTTGTTCTATTTTTAAGATGAATAGAAAATTTATTGATCTAATGATTTCTGTACCATCCAATATTAGTTATTTTTCATCCATTTAAAAAATAATAAAAAAATTAAAAAATATATAAAATTTGATCTCCAAAGATATTTTAATATGAAAATCAAAGGTTTTATTCTTCACTAGCACCATAATTTCTCTCTCTCTCTCTCTCTATATATATATATGGATTATGGTGCTTTGCAAAGCAAAAAAAAACTTATTGCTTTGGCATGAGGTTATATATTTCAAACGGCTCAAACGATCAATCTAAGTTGTGAAATAATTTTTATGTTAAAATCTTGTGGGATATTAAATTTTAAGATTTTTTGAGTTATGTAGATATTTTCTAAATATTTTAAAAATAACGCTATTTAACATAAAAAACGGTCTATCCTAGGGCTGTTTTTAAAAATAATTTAAAAAATAGCTAGAAAGCTCAAATAATCTTGAAATCTAATATTTCATAAAATTTTAACATAAATAAATTATTGAGCAATTTAGATTAACCGTTTAAACCGTAAGAATATGAAATTTCATGTCAAAACAATAAGGATTTTTTTGCAGTCAATAATTCACGCTTCTTTCATTTATATTATATGAATACTTTTTGAATTATGTAATTTAACTTTATATCAATTTTAATTATATATACATAGAAAATTGAAAAAAGAAGTAGGAACTCATTTTTAACGGCTGTCAAAAGATGCAGAAAATTCCCAAATTTTCATTTAATCACAAGAAATTAATGTGTATCAAAATAAACGCAATTGCGACGGTTTTTGTGAGTATTTAGCATATAGTTATTTGACATTCATAACCTTTCTAATAGACGCAAATCAGTACATTTTTTTGGGAGCACTCTTATTTCTCCCATTAAGCTGTAT
>CAXKVV010000442.1:0-34726 GCA_964058805.1 Schoenoplectus triqueter
AATCATGTCTATTATAAGATTGTTCAATTAACACTTCGATATGAATATTCTACGACACTATTTTCCCCAAAACATAAGTAGGATGCATTAGAAACAGCTATTTAAAAAAAGTTATTTGAGTATTTCAATATTTTTGGCTCCATAACTACACATAATTCAGTGAAAATTAACATAATCACTCCTAATTATGTATATAAAAAGATTATCTAATTAACACTTCAACATGAACATTCTACGACACTAATTCTGCACAAAACATAAGGGGAGGCATTAAAAACAGCTGTGTTAAACAAAGTTGTTTGAGTTTTTAAAATTTTTCGGCCTCATAACTACACATAATTTCTTATAAATTAATATAATTACTCCTAACATACCTATTATAAGATCTTCTAGTTAAAACATCGATATGAATATTCTACGACACTAATTTTACACAAAACATAAGTAAGATAAATTAAAAACAGCTGTTTAAACGAGTTATTTGAGTTTTTCAAAAATATTGGCTGCATAACTGCACATAATTTCTTATAAATTACTATAATTACTCCTAAATATGTCTATAGTAAGATTTTCCTATTAAAACTTCGAGATGAATGTTGTACAACACTAATTTTGCACAAAACATAAGTAAGATGCATTAAAAACTGCTGTTTATACAAGTTGTTTGATCGTTCCAAATTTTTTGGCCGCATAACTGTACATAATTTCGTATAAATTAATATAATTACTCTTAATCATGTCTTTTATATGATTTTTTAATGAACACTTTGATATGAATATTGTACGATACTAATTTTTCAAAAAACATAAGTAAGATGCTTTAGAAACTGTTATTAAATAAATTTTGTTTGAGTTTTTAACATTTTTGCTCTCATAACTACACATAACCTCATGGAAATTTATATAACTACTCCTAATTATGCCTATTGTAAAATTGTCCAATTAAAACTTCTGTATGAATATTCTATAACGCCATTTTTGCACAAAACATAAGTAAGATGCGTTAAAAACTGTTGTTTAAACAAGTTGTTTGGCTTTGTGAAAATTTTTGGCCGCACAACTACACATAATTTCGTGCAAATTAAAATAATTACTCCTGATTACGCCTATTATAAGATTGTCCTATTAAAATTTTGATATGAATATTCTATGACGCTAATTCCGCGCAAAACATAAGTAAGATGCATTAAAAACTGCTGTTTGAACAAGTTGTTTGAGTTATTCATAATTTCTGACCGCATAACTACATATAATTTCGTGCAAATTAATATGATCACTCCTAATTACGCCTATTATAAAATTGTCCAATTAGAACTTCGATATGAATATTCTATAACGCTAATATTGCACAAAACATAAGTAAGATGCCCTTAAAACCGCTGTTTAAACAAGTTGTTTGGCTTTATGAAATTTTATGGCCGCATAACTACACATAATTTGGTGAAAATTAATATAATTACTCCTAATTATGCCTATTATAAGATTGTTCAATTAACACTTCAAAATGAATATTTTAGGGTACTATATTTCCTCAGAACATAAGTAAGATGCATTAGAAACTGCTATTTTAAAAAATTAAGTTTTCCAATATTTTTGGCCTCATAACTACATATAATTTTGTGAAAATTAATATATTTACTCCTAATTATGCCTATTAAAATATTAGCCGATTAGCATTTCGATATGAACATTCTACGACACTAGGTTTGCACAAGACATAAGTAGGATGCATTAGAAACATCTGTTTAAACAAGTTGTTTGTGTTTATCAAAATTTTTGGCCGCATAAATACACATAATTTCATGCAAATTAATATAATTACTCATAATTATGCCTATTATAAGATTGTCCAATTAATACTTCGATATGAATATCCTACGACACTATTTTTTCATAAAACATAAGTAAGATACATTAGAAACCGCTGTTTAAACTAGTTGTTTAAGAGTTTTAACATTTTTTGAGTCATAACTGCGCATAACTTCGTAAAAATTAATACATTTAATCCTAATTATACCTATTAGAAGATTATCTAGTTAACACTTCGATATGAACATTGTACGACATAAATTTTGCACAAAACATAAATAAGATGCATTGAAAAAAGTTGTTTGATTTTTTGAAAATTGTTGGCGCATAACTACATATAATTTCGTAAAAATTAATATAATTACTCCTAATTATGCCCATTATATGATCTTCCTATTGAAACTTAGATATGAATATTCCATGACACTAATTTTGCACAAAATATAAGTAAGATGCAATAGAAAATGTTGTTTAAACAAGTTGTTTATGATTATCAACATTTTTTACATCAAAGCTACACATAATTTCGAGCGAATTAATGTAATTACTCCTAACTATGCCTATTATAAGATTGTTGAATTAACACTTCGATAGGAACATCATAGGACACAAATTGTTCATAAGACAAAAGTAAGGTACGTGAGAAATTGCTGCTTAAACAAGTCGTTTAAGATTTTTAACATTTATTGCCTCATAACGACACAAAATTTCGTGAAAATTAATATAATTACTACTAACTATACCTATTAGAAGATTATCCAATTAACACTTCGATATGAAAATTGTACGGCACAAATTTTGCACAAAACAAAAATAAGATGCAGTGAAAAAAGTTGTTTAAACAAATTGATTGAGTTTTTGAAAATCGTTGGCCGCATAACTACATATAATTTCATAAAAATTAATATAATTACTCCTAATTATGCCTATTATATGATTGTCCAATTAAAACTTAGATATGAATATTCTATGACGCTAATTTTGCACAAAATATAAGTAAGATGCATTAGAAACGGTTGTTTAAACAAGTTGTTTAAGATTTTCAACATTTTTTGCATCAAAACCACACATAATTTCGAGCGAATTAATATAATTACTCCTAACTATGCCTATTATAAGATTGTCAAATTAACACTTCGATACGAACATCATAGGACACTAATTTTTCATAAGACATAAGTAAGATACATTAGAAATTACAGTTTAACCAAGTTGTATAAGATTTTTAACATTTATTGCCTCATAATGACACATAATTTCGTGAAAATTCATATAATTACTCCTAATTATGCCTATTAGAATATTATCCAATTAACACTTCGATATGAACATTCTACGACATGAATTTCGCATAAAAAATAAGTAAGATGCATTAAAAATAGCTGTTTAAACAAGTTGTTTGAGTTTTTTTAAAATTTTGGCTGCATAACTTGACATAATTTCACTCAAATTAATATAATTACTCCTAATTATGCCTACTATATGATTTTCCAATTAACTCTCCAATATGAATATCCTATAACTGTAATTTTTCATAAAACATCAATAAGATACATTTGAAATTGTTGTTTAGACTAGTTGTTTAAGATTTTCAAAATTTTTTGTCTCATAACTACATATAATTTCGTGAAAAATAATATAATTACACCTAATTGTGCCTATTAGAAGATTATCCAATTAATACCTCGATATGAATATTCTACGATACGAAGTTTGCACAAAACATAGGTAAGATGCATTAAAAGAACAGCAGTTTAAACTAGCTGATTGAGTTTTTTAAATTTTTTACCGCATAACTACATATAATTTTGTGCAAATTAATATAATTACTTCTAATTATGGCTATTAAAATATTATCTAATTAAAACTTCGATATAAATATTCTATGACGCAAATTTGGCACAAAACACAAGTAGATGCATTAAAAACTGCTGTTTAAACAAGTTGTTTGACTTTTTTCAAATTTTTGGCCGCATAAACACACATAATTTCTTGCGAATTCATATAATTACTCCTAATCATGTCTATTATAAGATTGTTCAATTAACACTTCGATATGAATATTCTACGACACTATTTTCCCCAAAACATAAGTAGGATGCATTAGAAACAGCTATTTAAAAAAAGTTATTTGAGTATTTCAATATTTTTGGCTCCATAACTACACATAATTCAGTGAAAATTAACATAATCACTCCTAATTATGTATATAAAAAGATTATCTAATTAACACTTCAACATGAACATTCTACGACACTAATTCTGCACAAAACATAAGGGGAGGCATTAAAAACAGCTGTGTTAAACAAAGTTGTTTGAGTTTTTAAAATTTTTCGGCCTCATAACTACACATAATTTCTTATAAATTAATATAATTACTCCTAACATACCTATTATAAGATCTTCTAGTTAAAACATCGATATGAATATTCTACGACACTAATTTTACACAAAACATAAGTAAGATGCATTAAAAACAGCTGTTTAAACGAGTTATTTGAGTTTTTCAAAAATATTGGCTGCATAACTGCACATAATTTCTTATAAATTACTATAATTACTCCTAAATATGTCTATAGTAAGATTTTCCTATTAAAACTTCGAGATGAATGTTGTACAACACTAATTTTGCACAAAACATAAGTAAGATGCATTAAAAACTGCTGTTTATACAAGTTGTTTGATCGTTCCAAATTTTTTGGCCGCATAACTGTACATAATTTCGTATAAATTAATATAATTACTCTTAATCATGTCTTTTATATGATTTTTTAATGAACACTTTGATATGAATATTGTACGATACTAATTTTTCAAAAAACATAAGTAAGATGCTTTAGAAACTGTTATTAAATAAATTTTGTTTGAGTTTTTAACATTTTTGCTCTCATAACTACACATAACCTCATGGAAATTTATATAACTACTCCTAATTATGCCTATTGTAAAATTGTCCAATTAAAACTTCTGTATGAATATTCTATAACGCCATTTTTGCACAAAACATAAGTAAGATGCGTTAAAAACTGTTGTTTAAACAAGTTGTTTGGCTTTGTGAAAATTTTTGGCCGCACAACTACACATAATTTCGTGCAAATTAAAATAATTACTCCTGATTACGCCTATTATAAGATTGTCCTATTAAAATTTTGATATGAATATTCTATGACGCTAATTCCGCGCAAAACATAAGTAAGATGCATTAAAAACTGCTGTTTGAACAAGTTGTTTGAGTTATTCATAATTTCTGACCGCATAACTACATATAATTTCGTGCAAATTAATATGATCACTCCTAATTACGCCTATTATAAAATTGTCCAATTAGAACTTCGATATGAATATTCTATAACGCTAATATTGCACAAAACATAAGTAAGATGCCCTTAAAACCGCTGTTTAAACAAGTTGTTTGGCTTTATGAAATTTTATGGCCGCATAACTACACATAATTTGGTGAAAATTAATATAATTACTCCTAATTATGCCTATTATAAGATTGTTCAATTAACACTTCAAAATGAATATTTTAGGGTACTATATTTCCTCAGAACATAAGTAAGATGCATTAGAAACTGCTATTTTAAAAAATTAAGTTTTCCAATATTTTTGGCCTCATAACTACATATAATTTTGTGAAAATTAATATATTTACTCCTAATTATGCCTATTAAAATATTAGCCGATTAGCATTTCGATATGAACATTCTACGACACTAGGTTTGCACAAGACATAAGTAGGATGCATTAGAAACATCTGTTTAAACAAGTTGTTTGTGTTTATCAAAATTTTTGGCCGCATAAATACACATAATTTCATGCAAATTAATATAATTACTCATAATTATGCCTATTATAAGATTGTCCAATTAATACTTCGATATGAATATCCTACGACACTATTTTTTCATAAAACATAAGTAAGATACATTAGAAACCGCTGTTTAAACTAGTTGTTTAAGAGTTTTAACATTTTTTGAGTCATAACTGCGCATAACTTCGTAAAAATTAATACATTTAATCCTAATTATACCTATTAGAAGATTATCTAGTTAACACTTCGATATGAACATTGTACGACATAAATTTTGCACAAAACATAAATAAGATGCATTGAAAAAAGTTGTTTGATTTTTTGAAAATTGTTGGCGCATAACTACATATAATTTCGTAAAAATTAATATAATTACTCCTAATTATGCCCATTATATGATCTTCCTATTGAAACTTAGATATGAATATTCCATGACACTAATTTTGCACAAAATATAAGTAAGATGCAATAGAAAATGTTGTTTAAACAAGTTGTTTATGATTATCAACATTTTTTACATCAAAGCTACACATAATTTCGAGCGAATTAATGTAATTACTCCTAACTATGCCTATTATAAGATTGTTGAATTAACACTTCGATAGGAACATCATAGGACACAAATTGTTCATAAGACAAAAGTAAGGTACGTGAGAAATTGCTGCTTAAACAAGTCGTTTAAGATTTTTAACATTTATTGCCTCATAACGACACAAAATTTCGTGAAAATTAATATAATTACTACTAACTATACCTATTAGAAGATTATCCAATTAACACTTCGATATGAAAATTGTACGGCACAAATTTTGCACAAAACAAAAATAAGATGCAGTGAAAAAAGTTGTTTAAACAAATTGATTGAGTTTTTGAAAATCGTTGGCCGCATAACTACATATAATTTCATAAAAATTAATATAATTACTCCTAATTATGCCTATTATATGATTGTCCAATTAAAACTTAGATATGAATATTCTATGACGCTAATTTTGCACAAAATATAAGTAAGATGCATTAGAAACGGTTGTTTAAACAAGTTGTTTAAGATTTTCAACATTTTTTGCATCAAAACCACACATAATTTCGAGCGAATTAATATAATTACTCCTAACTATGCCTATTATAAGATTGTCAAATTAACACTTCGATACGAACATCATAGGACACTAATTTTTCATAAGACATAAGTAAGATACATTAGAAATTACAGTTTAACCAAGTTGTATAAGATTTTTAACATTTATTGCCTCATAATGACACATAATTTCGTGAAAATTCATATAATTACTCCTAATTATGCCTATTAGAATATTATCCAATTAATACTTCGATATGAACATTCTACGACATGAATTTCGCATAAAAAATAAGTAAGATGCATTAAAAATAGCTGTTTAAACAAGTTGTTTGAGTTTTTTTAAAATTTTGGCTGCATAACTTGACATAATTTCACTCAAATTAATATAATTACTCCTAATTATGCCTACTATATGATTTTCCAATTAACACTCCAATATGAATATCCTATAACTGTAATTTTTCATAAAACATCAATAAGATACATTTGAAATTGTTGTTTAGACTAGTTGTTTAAGATTTTCAAAATTTTTTGTCTCATAACTACATATAATTTCGTGAAAAATAATATAATTACACCTAATTGTGCCTATTAGAAGATTATCCAATTAATACCTCGATATGAATATTCTACGACACGAAGTTTGCACAAAACATAGGTAAGATGCGTTAAAAGAACAGCAGTTTAAACTAGCTGATTGAGTTTTTTAAATTTTTTACCGCATAACTACATATAATTTTGTGCAAATTAATATAATTACTTCTAATTATGGCTATTAAAATATTATCTAATTAAAACTTCGATATAAATATTCTATGACGCAAATTTGGCACAAAACACAAGTAGATGCATTAAAAACTGCTGTTTAAACAAGTTGTTTGACTTTTTTCAAATTTTTGGCCGCATAAACACACATAATTTCTTGCGAATTCATATAATTACTCCTAATCATGTCTATTATAAGATTGTTCAATTAACACTTCGATATGAATATTCTACGATACTATTTTCCCCAAAACATAAGTAGGATGCATTAGAAACAGCTATTTAAAAAAAGTTATTTGAGTATTTCAATATTTTTGGCTCCATAACTACACATAATTCAGTGAAAATTAACATAATCACTCCTAATTATGTATATAAAAAGATTATCTAATTAACACTTCAACATGAACATTCTACGACACTAATTCTGCACAAAACATAAGGGGAGGCATTAAAAACAGCTGTGTTAAACAAAGTTGTTTGAGTTTTTAAAATTTTTCGGCCTCATAACTACACATAATTTCTTATAAATTAATATAATTACTCCTAACATACCTATTATAAGATCTTCTAGTTAAAACATCGATATGAATATTCTACGACACTAATTTTACAAAAAACATAAGTAAGATGCATTAAAAACAGCTGTTTAAACGAGTTATTTGAGTTTTTCAAAAATATTGGCTGCATAACTGCACATAATTTCTTATAAATTACTATAATTACTCCTAAATATGTCTATAGTAAGATTTTCCTATTAAAACTTCGAGATGAATGTTGTACAACACTAATTTTGCACAAAACATAAGTAAGATGCATTAAAAACTGCTGTTTATACAAGTTGTTTGATCGTTCCAAATTTTTTGGCCGCATAACTGTACATAATTTCGTATAAATTAATATAATTACTCTTAATCATGTCTTTTATATGATTTTTTAATGAACACTTTGATATGAATATTGTACGATACTAATTTTTCAAAAAACATAAGTAAGATGCTTTAGAAACTGTTATTAAATAAATTTTGTTTGAGTTTTTAACATTTTTGCTCTCATAACTACACATAACCTCATGGAAATTTATATAACTACTCCTAATTACGCCTATTGTAAAATTGTCCAATTAAAACTTCTGTATGAATATTCTATAACGCCATTTTTGCACAAAACATAAGTAAGATGCGTTAAAAACTGTTGTTTAAACAAGTTGTTTGGCTTTGTGAAAATTTTTGGCCGCACAACTACACATAATTTCGTGCAAATTAAAATAATTACTCCTGATTACGCCTATTATAAGATTGTCCTATTAAAATTTTGATATGAATATTCTATGACGCTAATTCCGCGCAAAACATAAGTAAGATGCATTAAAAACTGCTGTTTGAACAAGTTGTTTGAGTTATTCATAATTTCTGACCGCATAACTACATATAATTTCGTGCAAATTAATATGATCACTCCTAATTACGCCTATTATAAAATTGTCCAATTAGAACGTCGATATGAATATTCTATAACGCTAATATTGCACAAAACATAAGTAAGATGCCCTTAAAACCGCTGTTTAAACAAGTTGTTTGGCTTTATGAAATTTTATGGCCGCATAACTACACATAATTTGGTGAAAATTAATATAATTACTCCTAATTATGCCTATTATAAGATTGTTCAATTAACACTTCAAAATGAATATTTTAGGGTACTATATTTCCTCAGAACATAAGTAAGATGCATTAGAAACTGCTATTTTAAAAAATTAAGTTTTCCAATATTTTTGGCCTCATAACTACATATAATTTTGTGAAAATTAATATATTTACTCCTAATTATGCCTATTAAAATATTAGCCGATTAGCATTTCGATATGAACATTCTACGACACTAGGTTTGCACAAGACATAAGTAGGATGCATTAGAAACATCTGTTTAAACAAGTTGTTTGTGTTTATCAAAATTTTTGGCCGCATAAATACACATAATTTCATGCAAATTAATATAATTACTCATAATTATGCCTATTATAAGATTGTCCAATTAATACTTCGATATGAATATCCTACGACACTATTTTTTCATAAAACATAAGTAAGATACATTAGAAACCGCTGTTTAAACTAGTTGTTTAAGAGTTTTAACATTTTTTGAGTCATAACTGCGCATAACTTCGTAAAAATTAATACATTTAATCCTAATTATACCTATTAGAAGATTATCTAGTTAACACTTCGATATGAACATTGTACGACATAAATTTTGCACAAAACATAAATAAGATGCATTGAAAAAAGTTGTTTGATTTTTTGAAAATTGTTGGCGCATAACTACATATAATTTCGTAAAAATTAATATAATTACTCCTAATCATGCCCATTATATGATCTTCCTATTGAAACTTAGATATGAATATTCCATGACACTAATTTTGCACAAAATATAAGTAAGATGCAATAGAAAATGTTGTTTAAACAAGTTGTTTATGATTATCAACATTTTTTACATCAAAGCTACACATAATTTCGAGCGAATTAATGTAATTACTCCTAACTATGCCTATTATAAGATTGTTGAATTAACACTTCGATAGGAACATCATAGGACACAAATTGTTCATAAGACAAAAGTAAGGTACGTGAGAAATTGCTGCTTAAACAAGTCGTTTAAGATTTTTAACATTTATTGCCTCATAACGACACAAAATTTCGTGAAAATTAATATAATTACTACTAACTATACCTATTAGAAGATTATCCAATTAACACTTCGATATGAAAATTGTACGGCACAAATTTTGCACAAAACAAAAATAAGATGCAGTGAAAAAAGTTGTTTAAACAAATTGATTGAGTTTTTGAAAATCGTTGGCCGCATAACTACATATAATTTCATAAAAATTAATATAATTACTCCTAATTATGCCTATTATATGATTGTCCAATTAAAACTTAGATATGAATATTCTATGACGCTAATTTTGCACAAAATATAAGTAAGATGCATTAGAAACGGTTGTTTAAACAAGTTGTTTAAGATTTTCAACATTTTTTGCATCAAAACCACACATAATTTCGAGCGAATTAATATAATTACTCCTAACTATGCCTATTATAAGATTGTCAAATTAACACTTCGATACGAACATCATAGGACACTAATTTTTCATAAGACATAAGTAAGATACATTAGAAATTACAGTTTAACCAAGTTGTATAAGATTTTTAACATTTATTGCCTCATAATGACACATAATTTCGTGAATATTCATATAATTACTCCTAATTATGCCTATTAGAATATTATCCAATTAACACTTCGATATGAACATTATACGACATGAATTTCGCATAAAAAATAAGTAAGATGCATTAAAAATAGCTGTTTAAACAAGTTGTTTGAGCTTTTTTAAAATTTTGGCTGCATAACTTGACATAATTTCACTCAAATTAATATAATTACTCCTAATTATGCCTACTATATGATTTTCCAATTAACACTCCAATATGAATATCCTATAACTGTAATTTTTCATAAAACATCAATAAGATACATTTGAAATTGTTGTTTAGACTAGTTGTTTAAGATTTTCAAAATTTTTTGTCTCATAACTACATATAATTTCGTGAAAAATAATATAATTACACCTAATTGTGCCTATTAGAAGATTATCCAATTAATACCTCGATATGAATATTCTACGACACGAAGTTTGCACAAAACATAGGTAAGATGCATTAAAAGAACAGCAGTTTAAACTAGCTGATTGAGTTTTTTAAATTTTTTACCGCATAACTACATATAATTTTGTGCAAATTAATATAATTACTTCTAATTATGGCTATTAAAATATTATCTAATTAAAACTTCGATATAAATATTCTATGACGGAAATTTGGCACGAAACTTAAGTAGATGCATTAAAAACTGCTGTTTAAACAAGTTGTTTGACTTTTTTCAAATTTTTGGCCGCATAAACACACATAATTTCTTGCGAATTCATATAATTACTCCTAATCATGTCTATTATAAGATTGTTCAATTAACACTTCGATATGAATATTCTACGACACTATTTTCCCCAAAACATAAGTAAGATGCATTAGAAACAGCTATTTAAAAAAAGTTATTTGAGTATTTCAATATTTTTGGCCCCATAACTACACATAATTCAGTGAAAATTAACATAATCACTCCTAATTATGTATATAAAAAGATTATCTAATTAACACTTCAACATGAACATTCTACGACACTAATTCTGCACAAAACATAAGTGGGAGGCATTAAAAACAGCTGTGTTAAACAAAGTTGTTTGAGTTTTTTAAAGTTTTCGGCCGCATAACTACACATAATTTCTTATAAATTAATATAATTACTCCTAACATACCTATTATAAGATCTTCTAGTTAAAACATCGATATGAATATTCTACGACACTAATTTTACACAAAACATAAGTAAGATGCATTAAAAACAGCTGTTTAAACGAGTTATTTGAGTTTTTCAAAAATATTGGCTGCATAACTGCACATAATTTCTTATAAATTACTATAATTACTCCTAAATATGTCTATAGTAAGATTTTCCTATTAAAACTTCGAGATGAATGTTGTACAACACTAATTTTGCACAAAACATAAGTAAGATGCATTAAAAACTGCTGCTTAAACAAGTTGTTTGATCGTTCCGAATTTTTTGGCCGCATAACTGTACATAATTTCGTATAAATTAATATAATTACTCTTAATCATGTCTTTTATATGATTTTTCAATGAACACTTTGATATGAAGATTGTACGATACTAATTTTTCAAAAAACATAAGTAAGATGCTTTAGAAACTGCTATTAAATAAAATTTATTTGAGTTTTTAACATTTTTGCTCTCATAACTACACATAACCTCATGGAAATTAATATAACTACTCCTAATTACGCCTATTGTAAAATTGTCCAATTAAAACTTCGGTATGAATATTCTATAACACCATTTTTGCACAAAACATGAGTAAGATGCGTTAAAAACTGTTGTTTAAACAAGTTGTTTGGCTTTATGAAAATTTTTGGCCGCACAACTACACATAATTTCGTGCAAATTAAAATAATTACTCCTGATTACGCCTATTATAAGATCGTCCTATTAAAATTTCGATATGAATATTCTATGACGCTAATTCCGCGCAAAACATAAGTAAGATGCATTAAAAACTGCTGTTTGAACAAGTTGTTTGAGTTATTCATAATTTCTGACCGCATAACTACATATAATTTCGTGCAAATTAATATGATCACTCCTAATTACGCCTATTATAAAATTGTCCAATTAGAACTTCGATATGAATATTCTATAACACTAATATTGCACAAAACATAAGTAAGATGCCCTTAAAACCGCTGTTTAAACAAGTTGTTTGGCTTTATGAAATTTTATGGCCGCATAACTACACATAATTTGGTGAAAATTAATATAATTACTCCTAATTATGCCTATTATAAGATTGTTCAATTAACACTTCAAAATGAATATTTTAGGGCACTATATTTCCTCAGAACATAAGTAAGATGCATTAGAAACTGCTATTTTACAAAGTTAAGTTTTCCAACATTTTTGGGCTCATAACTACATATAATTTTGTGAAAATTAATATATTTACTCCTAATTATGCCTATTAAAATATTAGCTGATTAGCACTTCGATATGAACATTCTACGACACTAGGTTTGCACAAGACATAAGTAGGATGCATTAGAAACATCTGTTTAAACAAGTTGTTTGTGTTTATCAAAATTTTTGGCCGCAAAAATACACATAATTTCATGCAAATTAATATAATTACTCATAATTATGCCTATTATAAGATTGTCCAATTAATACTTCAATATGAATATCCTACGACACTATTTTTTCATAAAACATAAGTAAGATACATTAGAAACCGCTGTTTAAACTAGTTGTTTAAGAGTTTTAACATTTTTTGACTCATAACTGCGCATAACTTCGTAAAAATTAATACATTTACTCCTAATTATCCCTATTAGAAGATTATCTAGTTAACACTTCGATATGAATATTGTACGACATAAATTTTGCACAAAACATAAATAAGATGCATTGAAAAAAGTTGTTTAAAGAAGTTATTTGATTTTTTGAAAATTGTTGGCGCATAACTACATATAATTTCGTAAAAATTAATATAATTACTCCTAATTATGCCCATTATATGATCTTCCCATTGAAACTTAGATATGAATATTCCATGACACTAATTTTGCAAAAAATATAAGTAAGATGCAATAGAAAATGTTGTTTAAACAAGTTGTTTATGATTATCAACATTTTTTATATCAAAGCTACACATAATTTCGAGCGAATTAATGTAATTACTCCTAACTATGCCTACTATAAGATTGTTCAATTAACACTTCGATAGGAACATCATAGGACACAAATTTTTCATAAGACAAAAGTAAGGTACGTGAGAAATTGCTGTTTAAACAAGTCGTTTAAGATTTTTAACATTTATTGCCTCATAACGACACAAAATTTCATGAAAATTAATATAATTACTACTAACTATACCTATTAGAAGATTATCCAATTAACACTTCGATATGAAAATTGTACGGCACAAATTTTGCACAAAACAAAAATAAGATGCAGTGAAAAAAGTTGTTTAAACAAATTGATTGAGTTTTTGAAAATCGTTGGCCGCATAACTACATATAATTTCATAAAAATTAATATAATTACTCCTAATTATGCCTATTATATGATTGTCCAATTAAAACTTAGATATGAATATTCTATGACGCTAATTTTGCACAAAATATAAGTAAGATGCATTAGAAACGGTTGTTTAAACAAGTTGTTTAAGATTTTCAACATTTTTTGCATCAAAACCACACAAAATTTCGAGCGAATTAATATAATTACTCCTAACTATGCCTATTATAAGATTGTCAAATTAACACTTTGATACGAACATCATAGGACACTAATTTTTCATAAGACATAAGTAAGATACATTAGAAATTGTTGTTTAACCAAGTTGTATAAGATTTTTAACATTTATTGCCTCATAATGACACATAATTTCGTGAAAATTCATATAATTACTCCTAATTATGCCTATTAGAATATTATCCAATTAACACTTCGATATGAATATTCTACGATATGAATATTGCATAAGAAATAAGTAAGATGCATTAAAAATAGCTGTTTAAACAAGTTGTTTGAGTTTTTTTTTTAAATTTTGGCTGCATAACTAGACATAATTTCACTCAAATTAATATAATTACTCCTAATTATGCCTATTATATGATTTTCTAATTAACACTCCAATATGAATATCCTATAACTGTAATTTTTCATAAAACATCAATAAGATACATTTGAAATTGTTGTTTAGACTAGTTGTATAGGATTTTCAAAATTTCTTGTCTCATAACTACATATAATTTCATAAAAATTAATATAATTACACCTAATTGTGCCTATTTGAAGATTATCCAATTAATACCTCGATATGAATATTCTACGACACGAAGTTTGTACAAAACATAGGTAAGATGAATTAAAAGAAGAGCAGTTTAAACTAGCTGATTGAGTTTTTTAATTTTTTTTACCGCATAACTACATATAATTTCGTACAAATTAATATAATTATTTCTAATTATGCCTATTAAAAGATTATTTAAATAAAACTTCGATATCAATATTCTATGACGCAAATTTGGCACAAAACATAAGTAGATGCATTAAAAACTGCTGTTTAAGCAAGTTGTTTGACTTTTTTTAAATTTTTGGCCGCATAAACACACATAGTTTCGTGCGAATTTATATAATTATTCCTAATGATGTCTATTATAATATTGTTCAATTAACACTTCGATATGAATATTCTACGACACTATTTTTCCCAAAACATAAGTAAGATGCATTAGAAACAGCTATTTAAAAAAAGTTATTTGAGTATTTCAATATTTTTGGCTCCATAACTACACATAATTCAGTGAAAATTAACATAATCACTCCTAATTATGTCTATAAAAAGATTATCTAATTAACACTTCAACATGAACATTCTACAACACTAATTTTGCACAAAACATAAGTGGGAGTAATTAAAAATAGCTGTGTTAAACAAAGTTGTTTGATTTTTTTAAAATTTTCGGCCGCATAATTACACATAATTTCTTATAAATTAATATAATTACTCCTAACATACATATTATAAGATCATCTAGTTAAAACAACGATATGAATATTCTACGACACTAATTTTACATAAAACATAAGTAAGATGTATTAAAAATAGCTGTTTAAACGAGTTATTTGAGTTTTTCAAAAATATTGGCTGCATAACTGCACATAATTTCTTATAAATTACTATAATTATTCCTAAATATGTCTATAGTAAGATTTTCCTTTTAAAACATCGAGATGAATGTGTACAACACTAATTTTGCACAAAACAAAGTAAGATGCATTAAAAACTGCTGTTTAAACAAGTTATTTGATCGTTCAAATTTTTTTAGCCGCATAACTGTTCATAATTTCATATAAATTTATATAATTACTCTTAATCATATCTTTTATATGAATTTTCAATGAACACTTTGATATGAATGTTGTACGATACTAATTTTTCACAAAACATGAGTAAGATGCTTTAGAAACTGCTATTAAAAAAAAATATTTGAGTTTTTAACATTTTTGCTCTCATAACTACACATAATCTCATGAAAATTAATATACCTACTCCTAATTACGCCTATTGTAAAATTGTCCAATTAAAACTTCTGTATGAATATTCTATAACGCCATTTTTGCACAAAACATAAGTAAGATGCGTTAAAAACTGTTGTTTAAACAAGTTGTTTGGCTTTGTGAAAATTTTTGGCCGCACAACTACACATAATTTCGTGCAAATTAAAATAATTACTCCTGATTACGCCTATTATAAGATTATCCTATTAAAATTTTGATATGAATATTCTATGACGCTAATTCCGCGCAAAACATAAGTAAGATGCATTAAAAACTGCTGTTTGAACAAGTTGTTTGAGTTATTCATAATTTCTGACCGCATAACTACATATAATTTCGTGCAAATTAATATGATCACTCCTAATTACGCCTATTATAAAATTGTCCAATTAGAACTTCGATATGAATATTCTATAACGCTAATATTGCACAAAACATAAGTAAGATGCTCTTAAAATCGCCGTTTAAACAAGTTGTTTGGCTTTATGAAATTTTATGGCAACATAACTACACATAATTTGGTGCAAATTAATATAATTACTCCTAATTATGCTTATTATAAGATTGTTCAATTAACACTTCCATGAAAACGGGACCCGACGCCCTCGGTACCTCCGAAGACGAGTTCAGGAGCGCAAAACATGAAAAAGGGACCCGATGCCCTCGGTACCGCCGAAAACGAGTCCGGGAGCGCAAAACAAGAAAACGAGACCCGACGCCCCCGATACTGCCGAAAATGAGTCCGGGAGCGCAAAACATGAAAACGGGACACGACGCCCTCGGTACCGCCGAAAACGAGTTTGGGCGCGCAAAACATGAAAACTAGACCCGAGGCACTCGGTACCACCGAAAACGAGTCCAGGAGCGCAAAACATGAAAACAGGACCCGACGCACTCGGTACCGCCGAAAATGAGTCCGGGAGAGCAAAACATGAAAACGGGACCCGACTTCCTCGGTACTTCTGAAGATGAGCCATGACGCGCAAAAAATGAAAACGAGACCAAACGCCCTTGAGACCGCCGAAACCGAGATCGGGAGCGCAAAACACAAAAACGGGACCCGACGCCCTCGGAACCGCCAAAAACATGTCCTTGAGCGGAAAACATGAAATCGGGATTGGATGCTTTCGGCACCGTCGAAAACGAGTCCGGGATCACAAAACATGAAAAACGAGACCCGACGTCCTCGGTACCGCCGCGAACGAGTTCTGGAACGCAAAACAAGAAAACGGGACCTGACGTCCTCGGTACCGCCGAAAATGAGTCCGGAAGCGCAAAACATGAAAACAGGACCCGACGCCCTCGGTACCGCCGAAAACGAGACCGGAAGCGCAAAACATGAAAACGAGACCCGACGCCCTCGATACCGCCGAAAACGAGTCTGTTAGCGCAAAACATGAAAACGGGACCCGACGCCCTCGGTACCGCCGAAAATGAGTTCGGGCGCGCAAAACATGAAAACTAGACCCGAGGCACTCGGTACCACCGAAAACGAGTCTGGGGGCGCAAAACATGAAAACAGGACCCGAGGCACTCGGTACCGCCAAAAACGAGTTCGGGAGAGCAAAACATGAAAACGGGACCTGACGTCCTCGGTATTTCCGAAAATGAGCAAGGGCGCGCTTAACCATGAAAACGAGATCAAACGCCCTCGAGACCGCCGAAAACGAGATCGGGAGAGCAAAACATGAAAACGGGACCCCGACGCCCTCGAAACCGCCGAAAACATGTCCTTGAGCGGAAAACATGAAAACTGGATTGGACGCTTTCGGCACCGCCAGAAATGAGTCCGGGATCGCAAAACATGAAAACGAGACCCGACGTCCTCGGTACTGCCGCGAACGAGTTCGGGAGCGCAAAACATGAAAACGGGACCTGACGTCCTCGGTACCGCCGAAAACATGAAAACGGGATTGGACGCCCTCGGCATTGCCGAAAACGAGTCTGGGCGCGAAAAACATAAAAACGAGACCCGTCGCCCTCGGTACCGCCGAAAATGAGTCTGGGCGCGCAAAACATGAAAACGGGACCCGACGCCCTCGGTACCGCCGAAAATGAGTTTGGGAGCGGAAAACTTTAAAAAGGGACACGACGCCCTCGATACCGTCGAAAACGAGTATGGGAGAGCAAAACATGAAAACGGGACCCGACGCCCTCGATACCGCCAAAAACATGTCCGGGAGCGAAAAACATGAAAACTCGATAAGACGCCCTCGGTATCGCCGAAAACGAGTCCGGAAGCGAAAAACATGAAAACGAGACCCGACGCCCTCGGTATCGCAAAAAATGAGTTTGAGAGCGCAAAACATGAAAACGAGATCCGACGCCGTCGGTACCGCCGAAAACGATTCCCGGAGCGCAAAACATGAAAAAGGGACCCGACACCCTCGGTACCGCCGAAAACATGAAAACGGAATTGCACGCCCTCGTTACCGCTGAAAAAGATTCCGGGAGCGCAAAACATTAAAACGAAACCCGACGCCCTCGATACCACCAAAAACGAGTCCGGGAGCGCAAAACATGAAAACGAGACTTGACGCCCTCGGTACCGCTGAAAACGAGTCCGGACGCGAAAAACATGAAAATGGGACCCGACACCCTCGGTACCGCCGAATATGAGTCCGGGCGCGCAAAACATGAAAACGGGACCCGACGCACTAGGCATCACCAAAAATGAGCCTGGGAGAGCAAAAATGAAAACTGGACCCGACGCACTCGGTACCGCCGAAAATGAGTCCGGGAGAGCAAAACATTAAAACGACACCCGACGCATGCGGCACCGCCGAAAATGAGTCTGGATCGCAAAACTTGAAAACGAGACACGACGCACTCGATACCGCCGAAAATGAGTTCGGGAGCGCAAAATATGAAAACGGGACCCGACGCCCTCGGTACCGCAGAATACATGAAAACTGGATTGGACACCGTCGGCACCGTCGAAAATGAGTCTGGGCGCGCAAAACATGAAAACGGGACACGTCGCCCTCGGTAACGCCGAAAATGAGTCCGGGCGTGCAAAACATTAAAAACGCACACGACGCCCTCGGTACCGTCGAAAACGAGTATGGGAGCGCAAAACAAGAAATTGGACCCAACGCCCTCGGTACCGCCGAAAATGAGTCCGGGCGCGCAAAATATGAAAATGAGACCCGACGCCCTCGGTACCGCCGAAAACGAGTCCGGGAGCACAAAACATGAAAACGGGACCCGACGCCCTTGGTACCGTCAAAAAGGAGTTCAGCGCGCAAAACATAAAATCGGGACCCGACGCCCTCGGTACCGCCGAAGATGAGTCCGGGCGCACAAAACTTGAAAAAGGGACCCGACGCCCTCGGTACCGCCGAAGACGAGTCCGAGAGTGCAAAACATGAAAATGAGACCTGACGCCCTCGGTACCGCCGAAAACGAGTCCGGGAGTGCAAAACATGAAAACGAGACCCGACTCCCTCGGTACCGCCGAAAACTAGTCCGGGAGCGCAAGACATGAAAAAGGGCCCCGACGCCCTCGGTACCGCCAAAAACATGTCCGGGAGCGGAAAACTTGAAAACGAGATAGGATGCCCTCTGTACCACCGAAAATGAGTCCGGGAGCGCAAAATATGAAAACGAGACCCGACGCCCTCCGTACCGTCGGAAATGAGTCCGGGAGCGCAAAACATGAAAAAGGGACTCGACACCCTCGGTACTGTCAAAAACATGAAAACGGGATTGGACGCCCTTGGTTCCGCCGACAAGGAGTCCGGGCGCGCATAGCATGAAAATGAGAGCCGACGCCCTCGGTACCGCCGAAAACGAGTCCGGACGTGTAAAAACATGAAAAGGGGGCCCGACGCCCTCGGTACTGCCGAAAACGAGTCCGAGAGCGCAAAATATGAAAACATGACCCGACGCGCTCAGCACCGCCGAAAACGTATTCTGGCGCGTAAAACATGAAAACGGGACCCGACGCCCTCGGTACCGCCGAAGACGAGTCCGGGAGCGCAAAACATGTAAAAGGGACCCGACGCCCTCGGTACCGCCGAAAACATGAAAACGGGATTGGACGGGGGCTATCGCCGAAAACGAGTCCGGGCGCATAAAACATGAAAACGAGACTCGACGCCCTCGGTACCGCCGAAAACGTGTCCGGGAGCGCAAAACATGAAAACGAGAACCGACGCCCTCGACACCGCCGAAAATAAGTCCTGGCGCGAAAAATATGAAAACGGGACCCGACGCCCACGGTACCGCCGAAAATGAGTTCGGGAGTGCAAACCTTTAAAAAGGGATGACACCCTCGATACCGTCGAAAACGAGTATGGGAGCTCAAAACATGAAAACGGGACCCGATACCCTCAGTATTGCCGAAAAAGAGTCCGCGAACGCGGACCGCCGAAAATGAGTCAGGGCGCACAAAACATTAAAACAGGACCCGAAGCTGTTGGCACCGCCGAAAACATGTCCGGGAGCGCAAAACATGAAAACATGCCAGTCACCCTCGGAACCGTTAAAAACGAGTCAAGGAGCGCAAAACATGAAAACGAGACCCGACACCCTCGGTACCGTCGAAAACGAGTTCGGGCGCGCAAAACTTGAAAACAGGACATGATGCCCTCCGAACCGCCGAAAACATCTCCGGGAACGCAAAACATGAAAGCGGGCCCCGACGCCCCCGGTACCGCCGAAAACAGGTCGGGACGCGCAAAACATGAAAACGGGACCCGACGCACCCTACACCGCCGAAAACGAGTCCTGGAGCGCAAAACCAGAAAGCGGGACCCGACGCCCCCGGTACCGCCGAAAATAAGTCGGGGCGCGCAACACATGAAAACGGGACCCGACACCCTCGGTACCATCGAAAACGAATCCAGGCGCGCAAAACATGAAAACGGGAGCTGACGCCCTCGGTACTGTAGAAAATGAGTACGGGAGTGAAAAATTGGGACACGACACCCTCGGCACCGCCGAAAATGAGTACGGGTGCGCAAAACATGAAAACGAGACCCGACGCCCTCGGTGCCGCCGGAAACTAGTCTCGGCGCGCAAAACATGAAAACGAGACCTGACACGCTCGTTACCGTCGAAAATGAGTCCGGGCACGCAAAAAAAGAAAACGGGACCCGACGCCATCTGTTCCGCCGAAAACGTGTTTGGGAGCGTGAAAGATCAAAAACGGGATCGGACGCCCTCGGTACCGCCGAAAACGAGTCCGGGAGCGAAAACATGAAAGCGGGACCCAGCACCCTCATTTCCGCTGAAAATGGGTCCGGCCGCAAAACATGAAATCGAGACCCGACGCCTTCTATACCGCTGAAAACGTGTCCGGGAGCGCAAAACATGAAAAAGGGACGTGACGCCCTCGGTACCGCCAAAAATGAGTCCGAGCAAACAAGACATTAAAACGGGACGTGACGCTCTCGGCACCGTAGAAAATAAGTCTGTGAGCAAAAAAAGGTCACGACGCCCTCGGTACCGCCGAAAACGAGTCCGGGCGCGCAAAACATGAAAACGGGACTCGACGTACTCGGCACTGCCAAAAACGAGTCTGGGTGCGTAAAACGTGAGAATGGGGCTCACCGCCCTCGGTATCGCTGAAAACGAGACCCGACACCCTCGGTACCGCTGAAAACTAGTCTTGGCACGCAAAACATAAAAACGGGACCCGACACGCTCGGTACCGTCGAAAATGAGTCTAGGTACGCAAAAAAAGAAAACAGGACCCGAAGCCATACGATCCGCCGAAAACGTGTTCGGGCCGTCGAAAATGATTCCGGGCGCGCAAAACATGAAAATGAGACCCGACGCCCTCGGTACCGTTGAAAATGAGTCCGGGCACCTAAAACATGAAAACGGGAGCCGACGCCGTCGGTACCGCCGAAAACGAGTCCGGGAACGAACACATGAAAACGGGACCCGGCACCCTCGTTTCCGCCGAAAATGAGTTCAGACGGGCAAAACATGAAAACGAGACCCGACGCCTTCTTTACCGCCGAAAACGTGTCTGGGAGCGCAAAACATTAAAACGGGACCGACGCCCTCGGTACCGCCAAAAACTAGTCCCGGTGCGCAAAACAAGAATACGGGACCGCCGAAAATGAGTCTGGGCACACAAAATATTAAAACGAGACCTGACGCACTCGGCACCGCTGAAAACATGTCCAGGAGCGCCAAAACATGAAAACGGGACCCGACGCACTCGGCACTGCCGAAAATGAGTCTGGGAGCGTAACACATGAAAACGGGACCTGACGGCTTCGGTACCGCCGAAAATGAGTCCGGGCTCGCAAAACATGAAAACAGGACCCGACGCACTCGGCACCACCGTAATCGAGTCCGGGAGCGTAAAACATGAAAACGGGACCTGACGCCCTGGGTTTTGCAGAAAACGAGTCTGGGTGCACAAAACATGAATACGGGAGCTGACGCCCTCGGTACCGCATAAAACGAGTCCGGGAACGAAAAACATGAAAACGGGACACGACGCCCTCGGTAACGCCGAAAATGACTCCGGGCGCGCAAAACATGAAAACGGGACAAGACGCACTCGGCACCGCCGAAAACGAGTTCGTGATCGTAAAACATGAAAACGGGTCCCGATGCCCTCGGTACCACCGAAAACGAGTCCGGGCGCACATAACATGAAAACGAAACCCAACGCCCTCGGTACCACCGAAAACTAGTCTCGGCGCACAAAACATAAAAATGGGACCCGACACGCTCGGTACCGTCGAAAATGAGTCCAGGTACGCAAAAAACAAAACAAGATCTGACGCCCTCGGTTCCGCAGAAAACTAGTTTGGGAGCGGAAAACATGAAAACGAGATCGGACGACGCCCTAGGTACCGCCGAAAATGAGTTCGGGCACGCAAAACATTAAAATAGGACCTGACGCACTCGGCACAGCAGAAAACGTGTCCGGGAGCGTAAAACATGAAAACGGGACCCGACGCCCTCGGTACCGTCGAAAACAAGTCCGGGCACCCAAAACATGAAAACGGGAGTCGACGCCCTCGGTATCGCCGAAAATGAGTCCGGGAGCGAAATCATGAAAACGAGACACGACGACCTCGTTATCGCCGAAAATGATTGCGGGCGCGCAAAACATGAAAATGGGACTTGATACCCTCAGTACCGCCGAAAACGAATCCCGGAGCGCAAAACATGAAATTTGGACTCGATGCCCGCGGTACCGTCGAAAACGAGTCCGGGAGCGCAAAATATGAATATAGGACTCGACGGCCTCGGTACCGTGAGAAATGACTCCGGGAGCGCAGAAGATGAAAACGGGACCCGACACCCTCGTTTACGCCTTAAATAAGTCGGGGCGCACAAAACATGAAAATTGGACCCGACGCCTTTTGTACCGCCGAAAACGTGTCTGGCAGCACAAGACATGAAAACGGGACCCGACACCCTCGGTACCGCCAACAACTATTCCCGACGCGCAAAACATGAATATGGGACCCGTCGCCCTCGGAACCGCCGAAAATGAGTCAGGCGCACGAAACATTAAAACATGACCTGAAGCTGTCGGCACCGCCGAAAACATGTCCGGGAGAGCAAAACATGAAAACTGGCTGGCCGCCCTCGGTATCGTCGAAAATGAGTTCGGGCGCGCAAAACTTGAAAACGGGACCTGACGCCCTCGGAACCGTCGAAAACGAGTCAGGGAGCGCAAAACATGAAAACAGGACACGATGCCCTCCGTACCACCGAAAACGTCTTCGGGAACGCAAAACATGAAAACGGGACATGATGCACTCGGCACTACCGAAAACATGTCCGGGAGTGCAAAACATGAAAAAGGGATCGGAAGCCCTCTGTACCGCTGAAAATGAGTCCGGGTGCTCAAAACAAGAAAACGGGACCCGACGCCCTCGGTACCGCCAAAAACGAGTCCGGGCGCGCAAAACATGAAAACGGGTCCCGACGAACCTGGCACCGTCGAAAACGAGTTCGGGATCGCAAAACAAGAGAGCGGGACCCGACGCCCCCTATACCGTCGAAAACGTCTCCGGGAACGCAAAACATGAAAACGGGACACGACGACCTCAGTACCGCCAAAAACGTTTCCCGACACGCAAAACATGAAAACGGGACATGAAGCACTCGACACTACCGAAAACATGTCCGGGAGTGTAAAACATGAAAAAGGGACCGGAAGCCCTCCATACCGCCGAAAATTAGTCCGGGCGCTCAAAACAAGAAAACGGGACCCGACACCCTCGGAACGGCCGAAAACAAGTCCGGGCGCACAAAACATGAAAACGGGACCCGACGCACCCGGTAGTGCCGAAAATGAGTCTAGGAGCGCAAAACATGAAAGCGGGACCTGACGCCTCTGTATCGCCGAAAATAGGTCGGGGCACGCAAAACATGAAAACTGGACCCGACGCCCTCGGTATTAACGAAAATGAGTCCGGGCGCGTAAAACGCGAAAACGGGACCCGACGCACACGACACCGCAAAAAACTAGTCTAGGAGGGTAAAACATGAAAACGAGACCTGACGCCCTCAGTTTCGCCGAAAATGAGTCTGGGGCGCGCAAAACATGAAAACGGGATTCAACGCCCTCGGTACCGTCGAAAACGAATCCGGGCGCGCAAAACAAGAAAACGGGAGCCGACACCCTCGGTACCGTAGAAAATGAGTCCGGGAGCGAAAAAAGGGACAAGACACCCTCGGTACCGCCGAAAACGAATCCGGGCGCTCAAAACATGAAAGCGGGACCCGACACACTCATGAAAATGGGTCCTGACGCCTTCGGTACCGCCGAAAACGAGTCCGGACGCGCAAAACATGAAAACGAGACCTGACGACCTCGGTATCGCTGAAAACTAGTCTCGGCGCGTAAAACATGAAAACGGGACCCGTCACCCTCGGGATCGCTGAAAACCAGTCCGTGGTCTGCAAAACATAAAAACGAGACCCGACGCCCTCGGTATCGCCGAAAACTAGTCTCGGCACGCAAAACATGAAAATGGGACCCGACAGGCTCGGTACCGTCAAAATCGAATTCGGGCATGCAAAAAAAGAAAACGGGAACCGACGCCATCCGTTCCGCCGAAAACATGTCCGGGAGCGTAAAAGATGAAAACGGGATCGGACACCCTAGGTACCGCCGAAAATGAGTCCGGGTGCGCAAAACATTAAAACGGGACCCGACGCCCTCAGTTCCGCAGAAAGCTAGTCCGGGAGCGGAAAACATGAAAACGGGATCGGACGCCCTAGGTACCTTCGAAAACGAGTCTGGGCGCGCAAAACATGAAAACGGGACCCGACGAACTCCGCACCGAGGAAAACGGGACCCGACGGACTCCGCACCGAGGAAAACGTGTCTGGGAGCGTAAAATATGAAAACGAGACCCGACGTCCTCGGTACCGTTGAAAATGAGTCCGAGCGCGCAAAACATAAAAACGGGACCCGACGCCCTCGGTACCGTCGAAAACGAGTACGGGCACCTAAAACATGAAAACGGGAGCCAACACTCTCGGTACCGCTGAAAATGAGTGCGGGAGCGAAATCATGAAAACGGGACCCGACCCCCTCGTTTCCGCCGAAAATGAGTTCGGGCACGCAAAACATGAAAAACGGGACCGGACGCCCTTGGTACCGTCGAAAACGAGTCTGGGTGCACAAAACATTAAAACAAGTCCGGGGGCGAAAAACTTGAAAACGGGACCCGACGCCCTCAGAACCGTCGAAAACGAGTGTTCTGTTTTCATGTTTTGCAATCCTGGACTCGTTATCGATAGTACCGAGGACGTCGGGTCCCGTTTGCTTATTTTGCACACCCGTATTAGTTTTCAGCGGAACCAAGGGAGCCGGGTCCCGTTTTCATGTTTTGCACTCCCGGACTCGTTTTGAGCGGTACCGAGGGCGTCGGGTAACTATGCTAATGAAGTCTTTATACTTCGTGTAATATGTCTTAACAGTCATATTTACAATTTTCAGCAAAGAAAAATCAAAAGAATCTATATAGAAAAAACATTACAAAGTTATTCAAAATTAATTGAAATTTTTTTACATTTAATTCCTGCATTTCTTAATGGAAATATCAAATGCACTCTTGATAGTTCTTTTTCATGGTCTTCCTTTCCGCTTCGATTTTTTAGGCAGTAACAACTTGAAATTTGACGTGCAATTAACTACCTCATTCACAAAAAAATTAATTTCAACATCATGACCATTTCCTTCATCAACTGTTAGGAGGCCTGTAATAAATAATCAAACATTTTTTAATCATTCAAAAAGAAGTACTTATATAAAATAAAGGATATCTTCAAATGAAACATAACAAGTCTTTAAATTAGCTGTAATGTTTGTCTCTGCCAATTAAATCTATTTAAAATACAAGTTAAACAAATTTGTCCATTTCCATTAAATTTTCTTCTCCAAACATGTCAAACATGTTGAACAACATAAAAAAAAATCTTAATATTGATACTGCTACTATATTGCTATAACATTAGAAAAACCTTCATATGCAACATTATTGTATTGTACTGAAGACTCTTGCCCATTTCCTTCATCAACAATTGGTAGACCTGTAATAAATTAATAACACTTTATAACTCATATAGAAGTAGTATCTAAACAACTGACATAATGTCTTCATATATATCACAATAAGTATTTAAACTTACTACTGTCTCTTCCTCTACCACCTAAGCCTCTACATGAAATACCAAATAAAAATATTAGCATATATATGTTTATAAATATGCAAAAAAAAAGTAAAATAAATACTAATTAATATACCTCTACCACTTGAATCACCCTGTGCCCTGCCTCTCGAACCATGTTGTCCCCTGGCTCTTGAGCCGCTCTCTATGACATTGTTGCTCGTATTTTCACCATTATTGTGTTCTTCTCTAGTAACACTATTTTCTACATTTTTTGAAATAAAACTATAATGAAAATTATAATTCAATATACTACTTCATGTAAAATATAAGCAAAAAATATTATAAACCTCTTATTTGATTCACCAAAGCCTGCAAACCATCCAAAACTTGAGGATGTAAATCATCACTAACAGAACCTAAGTTCAGTAATTCTTCAACAAATGGATTTGCTCCTCTTGTCAACTCATAAAACCTATCAAAAAGTAAAAAATCAGTTACTGAATATATGTACAATAAGTCTCAATAGTTATACTAGAAGTACTATAAAATAAACATTATAATTTTTAATATTGGATATGTTAGCTGGGAATGATGAAAAAATATTACCTATTTTGCTGAATTTTATTTGAGCAAAAAGACACAGCAAGCACCAGGTCAGACCTATTGATGTCTTTCCTCCACCTATCAAGAATGTATCTCTCATGTATTGAACACTGTCTTTCTTGCTTCAAAATCTCAATGCAGTATGCAAAAAAATACCATTAACTTCAAAATATTTGCAGATGCAGAAAACTATCCTATCATTCGAATTAAACAACACCTCGTAATTTCGACCATGGAAATCATCAACAAGATACACCCAAAAACCATCTATTTCCAAGAGAAACCTTGACGTCAAGTTCACAACCTTTTGGAACTCATCTTGGCATCGGTAAAAAATATTATTCGTATACACATTCCGAAACTGTCTCTCGATATTCAATGCAGAATGCAACTTGGGGATTCTATACTTGCAATCATGTTCAGCTTCATGCTCTCTCTCCCATATTCTTTTCAAAACTTTCTCAAATCTAATAATAAATTCACCAAGCGTAGTTTCTGCCTCAAGTGTTTCTTTAAGAAATTATTCAAGCTTTCAACACGCTGGGTAGTTGTCATTCCAACCCAAAATCTACCATTCATGTAAGCTGGTACCCATCTCTCTCTCTCATATTATATATAGATCTGAACCAAGAATTCTCCCGACACCTGAGTTCATCCATTAAATTATGCCATCTTATTTTGAATTCAACCACAACACGTGAATTATACATAATATCCTTTACACGTTTAGTTTTAGAATCTTTATCTCCAACATTACCCCATTTAGCAACCAACTTATGTAAAATATGCCATGAACAAAATCTATGGACTATTTTGAAAGATAACACAAATTCTATACCTTTCTCAATACTTAGGCATTGGTCAGTCAAAATTCCACCAGATTTTACACCGCTGATGCATTGTACAAATTTGTCTAAACACCATTTATACTCTTCTCCACCTTCCTTTGCAAGAAGTGCACAATAAAAAATTATTGTATGCCAATGGTGGTTCAAACCAGTAAACAAAACCAGTGGCATATCATACCTGAAAGTTAACATAAGTGCTCTTTATACCCCATAACAGTACTCTTTATACATAATATCAATATTATCTATATGTTACACAAAAAGTCTCTAGATATAATATTGTACATAATAAATACTACTGCAATGACAGTCATAATAAGAACTCTTTATATCTAATAACATTAGTCTCTATATAAAATATATAAATTCTTTATACATAATACTGTAAATAATATATCTTATTGCATTGATAGTCATGATAAGTTATCTTTATAACACATAAAAAGTACTCTATAAATATTATTACATTAACAGTCATAAGAAGTTTACCTGTTTGTTAGGTACGTATCATCCATAACCAACACATCAGAAAATATTTGTACACTGCCCGACCACGCCCATCAGCCCAAAAAATATTCCATAAACGGCCCTCATTTGTAAATTTGTAAGAAAAGAAGAAATTTTAATCCTCCAATTACTTTTTTTTTCAAAATAATCAGCAAGCAACACCGCATCATCTCCTCCAACTGCCCTCAATTTTCTTCTTCTGTATTTCTCTAAATAATTACGAGCATCCCTACGCATAAAAGTACATTTATTGTGCATACAACCCACGTACCAGTAAAATCATTATCTCCAATTGTTATACCAGCCTTACACTCAGTTCCCACAATAGCCCTATGTCTTTCCAGGATGGATGACTTATCACAATCTCTTATAACAAATTTTTTATTCTTGAGGCATACAAATGAACAATGGTAGATTTTTTCACCCTTTTTTGTGCAATGACCTTTTGCATACACCAAAATCCAATTGTTTGCCATAAAGTTGATAATATTGTAGTGCTTCCTCAATTGAATTAAATTTCATCCCAACACTTGGGGCATTCACTACAAATATTTTATTATCCACATCATCAACCTCCACCTCTCCTTCTCCCTCCACCTCTCCATCTCAACCCCCATCTTCTCTATCTATTATTTCACCTTCTACATTATCATCAACAAAAAGAGCATCCAAATTCAAATCCAATTCATATATATATATATATATATATATATATTCATCATTATCTAATAACGGACCTCCATAACTTTCATTCAAATCAAAAGATATCATATTATCCTATCATATAACAAAAAATAAATAAATTATCATCCAATAAACATAAGTCTTAATATTCATTACCAGACGTATTATAATTAATAATCATAAGTTTTAATATAGTACATAACATGTCTTAAAATCAATCAGTACCTAAATTTATATCTCACTATGAACCACATAATATGTTCCTATACAGAAATGATATGAAAGTATTCATACCAGTTATAACAACTAATATAATATGTTATCAATTAGTATACACATTAATATCTATCTGTACAGTACAAAATATGTCTCTATATAGTACATTAAATGTCTCTGTACAGTACATGTTAACAATCAGCATACATATTGTCAATCAGTATATATCAATTACAAAGGTAGAACATGAACATATCTTTATGGCAAGAGTATTTGTTAATTTTAAAAATTTGTACATTAAATCTTTAGTCAATCACAAAACCAGAAGTAAAAAACAAGATAATCAAAAATACATCACTCATTAGTGAATTCTGATAGTAAAAGTTACAATGAACGAATTAAAACAACAGTGAAGATAATTGAAAATTAATAACATACTTTTTAAACGCCAGTGAAGATAATTACCTAAAATTCGTCTACTAGAGGAAGAAGATCGCCAGAGCAATTGATAGAATAATCTGCAATTGATTTCGACGGAAGAGGAAGAAGAGCTCGCCAGAGAAAGAAAAATTGATCGCAAGAAGAAATAAATCGCGAGTGATGGAAGAAGAAGACAGCTATCAGCGAAGAAGACGAGCGATTTGATAGAGATGATCAGCGAAGAAGAAGAGCGATTCGCGAGGTAGAGATCGAAGAGGAAAGTTGAGATCACCGGTTATGGAAATAATCGCCTGTGAGATCGCGAAAGTGGAGCGAGAGAGGTATGGTAAATACGTCGCGAATCGCGGAAAGGATTTAAATTTGTCAGCTGACGCGGCAAGTCGTTTATGAAAGGTAACGACTTGGGGTACAGAACGGGATATAGAGGCCCGGATATAAGGAATATTTCTCTAAAAGATTAGCATTAGATACGTTGAAATTAACATCACCATCTGCTAATTAAAAAAAACATACTAACCTCCTTTTAATTAATAGAAGTTAGGGAGTCCTCTCAATTCTTTTTTATTTTATTTTTAGCAACTATCCCTTACATATAACTGTTGGTACCATTAGAAAGGTGTACAGTTAGATATAAGCCATGACGCACTTCTTGTAAATCATAACTTTTTCAACAATAAAAAAATCTATCTTCTCTACAGGCCCCTTTATCAATCAAAATTGTATAGATAGTAGTTGCAAATTTTATCAATCATCGGTTAATTCTTCTCATTGCTGGCTCCCGCCTTGCATTCAAAATAAATGATTCTTTAACATAAACATTGGATTAGGCCCTCTCTTATTAATTTCGGTCGGAGCTCCGTCACTTCACGACACATAGCCACAGCACGGGAGTTCTAGTACCATACGACTACATCTCAAACTTCCCAAATTAATAAAAGTAATTTTTTTTTTGGAGTAAAGACGAGTCGCAAAAAAAATGATTTTTTTTTGTTATATTAAAAAAAAAATCGGCTTGAGATGTTGTCCTCAATCTACCAAGGCTCCTTCTGATTTCAGTTTTAAATTGTATGTACTCTATTTGTTTCCTTTTTAGTTATATAACTGTCACTTGTTTTGCTTCCGATCATAACCTTAGTCGTAGTCAAATTATCGGATATGATCAGATTACAGTACGAGGCCAGCTGATAGCAGCAAACATTAAACAATGCACTGATTTACTTGTTGTTCAACAGTGGAAATGATCCAGTTCCAGCGTATCTCAGTTACTCGCAGTCGGGACTCGCCAGTCACAACAAAGATACAGGAGGGAAAAAACCAAAACCCCACTGCACTGAACGACTAAACGAAACAAACCGTGTTATCGGATCCAGATAAGAAGTGCCACGGAAAACCCAGGCAGCTCTGCTGACGTAACTTTGACCCAACAGAAAAAGTCAAAACAGCAGTCAGCGATTAAATTTCATTTCCCACATCTTCGCCTCCCCAGCCGCCGTACACCGTCATCCCTTTCCCATTTCCCCACCCCCAAATCCCGATCCTGATTGGTATTCCAAATTGACAAATTCTCCCCCTCGGCTGCTTCCTTCCTCGCTTTCCTCTCTGTTTTTCTCTCTCAATTGTTTATTCTTCCCTTTTCAGCCCACTATTCCTGACCTCATCCCCACTTTCTAAATTCCAACCGTTTACCTGGTCTCCTCCTCCCCCTTTTCTCCTCTCTGGCGGAATTAAATCCTAAATCCCTAATAAATCCCGTTGGCGAGAACTAGTCCGATCGCTTCCAAATGGATTCGACCTGCGAAACTGAAGCAGAAGTCGACAGCGCATCTACCTCAGGCGAAAGCATCACGCCCAGAAAGATGCTCTGGCGCTCGGCCTCTTGGAGTGCCTTCTCTTCCCCTACCTCGTCTCCAACTCAAAACCAGCAGCCGGGACCCAAACCCAAGCCCAAACCCGACCTGGTTCGGCCTCCTAGACGACCTGGTCGGCTAGCTTTGCCGCTTCGGCCATCCCTGGCTGGCTGGCCCCGACAAGCTTCCGATGATTCTACTTCAACTCCAGCTGGATCTCTAGCTGACCCACACTCAGGTGATTTGTCCCGGGTTACTGACCATGTCTACCTTGGCAGCGACTCAGCTGCCCGTGATCGGGCTGCCTTAAGGCGTCATGGGATTACACATATTCTTAATTGTGTTGGCTCAGCCTGCCCTGATTATTTCCGTGGCGATAGTGAATTGGTGTACAAGACACTTTGGTTGCACGATTCGCCTGGAGAAGACCTTGCTTCCATTCTTTATGATGCATTTGATTTCCTTGAATCAGCAGTGGTTGCATCCCCGCCTAATGGCGGGCGTGTGCTGGTGCACTGTGTCCGTGGGGCCTCCCGCTCTGCTGCTGTGGTTGTGGCATATCTTATGTGGCGCCATGCATTGCCTTTTGATGCTGCACTGCGCAAAGTGCGGGCAGCACGGCCCGTGGCAGATCCCAATTTGGGATTTGCTGCACAGCTTCTGCGGCGTCAGCATCGTGCCGTTGGGCTGCCTGCCTCACCTGGCTCCATCCGTCGCATCCTTCGGGTTGCACCACATTCACCATATGCGCCCTTGGACCTCGTTCCGAAATCAGTCTTGCCTGCTGGTGATCCCAGAAGCTACCTTGACTCCAGAGGTGCGTTTTTAATTCATGTCTCTGATGCGATATACATATGGATTGGTGCCAAGTGCAAGCCAGCCATGGCTGTAGCAGCTTCAAAGGTGGCACGACAGGTTGGGCGCTATGAGAGGGTTTTGGCCCCGGTTGTTACTGTTGATGATGGTTCTGAATCGGATGAATTCTGGGCTGCTGTGTCAGATGACCTGGTGATACCAGACCCATCAGAGGCTGGGAAAAGGAGAGTAGATAACTATGACCTTGATTTTGAAATTTTTCAGCATGCACTCAAGTCTAACAGTAGCGAGGAGCCCCTGGAAAGCAATACACCATCATCTTCTTCTTCATCTGCTGATTCTACCTTTTCACCTGCATCTTCATCTTCTTCAGATTGGTATTACTCACCATCAACACCTGACCGATTAGCATTTTGTCAAACACCTAGAGTTGCTCTTATTACAGTAAAGGAAAATAAATCAGATTGGATCTTTCCATCTTATACTAAAATTGGGATATCAAAATCAAAAGCTGGGTCTTTAGCTGAACGGAGAGGAGGCATAGCCCCTTCATTGAACTTTTCTGAACAAGCTGAAGCTGAAGCTGAAGCTGAGCATGAACAAATAATGATGGATTGGTGCCCTTCGCCTCCTTTTATCCCTGATTTAGATGAAGAACTTGGAGTGGATTTAAAAAAACAGTTTTTTTTGGATCATTCTGATGAATCTGACAAAGCTGAAGCAGAAGAACCAGTAGGCGGAGAGCAAAAGAAGTTGAACTTGATTCCGCCTGCTCTTTATCGATGGCCTGAATTAGATCAGATTGAAGATATACGTCGTGATGTGTTGGACTCAAGATCAATTTTTCTAATGGTAACTCCTGATTCTAGGATTGGCGCAAGAAAGTTACAGGGAAGGGTTTTATATCTTTGGTTAGGTGCTAATTCTAAATTGGTTGACAAAGACGAAGAGAAACTAGAAATTTGGGCGAGAAGTATTGGGAAAAAGTTTATTGACCAGATGGGGCTCCCAGGAAATACTTCTTTTGAGGTACTTATTTGATGACTTATTCATTTATTTATTGTCTGTCTGTTATTCTTTTTAAATAGGTATTTTGAATAGTCTTGCATATATGTTTTCTTACGAGTGTCTTTTTTTTAGATGTGTGCTGTCTAGTAAATGCTTAAGTAGTAATGCAAGGCATTTGTTCTTTGAGAAGGGATCCGTTGACAATGGGATATTTTGACAACCTTGACAATGGACCTCTAAATAAATACAAAAAAATCTTAAAAATAAAAAAAAGTTTATAGATATGTTTTTCTACTTATGGATTGATGGTCATTCAAATTTCATGCAATTTCATTATCGTTTGATAGTCCATCAAAGACCATCAATTTTTTATGTAATTTACAACGGTTCCAATTTAACGATCTTTGATGGACTATCAAACGATAATGAAATTGAATGAAATTTTAATGACCATCAATCCATAGGTACAAGAACACATCTATAAACCTTTTTCCATTTTTAAGAATTTTTTTTGTATTTATTTAGAGATCCATTGTCAAGGTTGTCAAAATAATCCGTTGTCAACCATCCCTTCTCTTGTTCTTTTATGTAAATATGTTTAATAACTAGACAGGGAGGGACTCAATCTGGGTCCAATTTAAATTAATTATTACTCTGACAAGTATGCCATATTCCTCTTATAGTAGGATGACATTAATTAGGATAATTGAGTTGACATCATTTATATTTGTGGCAACAGCTTTTTTTTTTCTTTTCTTGAAACTGACAAATGTCTATAATCATCTTTAATGACAACTTTACATTGAAATGCATTTGTTCCTTCTATTATAGTATATACTTATTTGCATAATTGACCCATTCTGTTGGTAGCTCTTTTTGCTTACTAATGTCGCGGTCATTCTCTAAAATTTTCT
>CAXKVV010000443.1:0-35093 GCA_964058805.1 Schoenoplectus triqueter
ATCCCAAAAATATTAATAATTACTCCTTTTCCTATTATTCTTGTAAATAATTTTCTACATAGAGTTTAAGAAATAAAAATGGTAATAAAAAAATATAATAATAATAATAAGAATATAATAATAATAATAATAATAATAATAATAATAATAATAATAATAATAATAATAAATGTATCTTCATAATAATGGAAGATATTATATAATAGATTCTGTGCATTTTAGAAATGAATAAATATGCTCACATAAGGAGTGTAGAGCCACATGAGAATATTTGCACACATTAGTCAAGACAAGAACATCTTGACGTGAGGAGATTAAGGCTTTGATAGCAATATAAAGGAGGTACGTTGAGACAGGAATATCTTGACGTAGAATGATTAAGGCTTCGATAGCAATGTGAAGAAGATACGTTGAGACAAGAACATCTTGACGTGAGGAGATTAAGGCTTTGATAGCAACAAGAGAAGATATGTCGAGACAAGAACATCTCGACACTTGATGAAGAATAATAAGATACGTTGAGACAAGAACATCCTAACGTAGAATGATTAAGGCTTCGATAGCAACATGAAGGAACATGTCGAGACAAGAACATCTTGACACTTGATGAAGAATAACCAGAGCTGCGATATTAACATGGAGATATATGTCGACTCTGAAGAAGAAGAACATTACGATGTCCTAGATAGGTGACATCTTAATGACTCGCTGCCATGAGCAAGTAACTCATGATTGAATACGCTCACACAAGGGGTGTAGGGCTACGTAGTAATTTTGCACAAGTAATGCAACATGTAGAATGATTAGTCGAGACAAGAACATCTCGACACTCGTTGAAGAATGACCAAAGCTACGACATCAGCATGGAGAGATATGTCGATTTTGAAGAAGAAGAACATTACGATGTCCGAGCGAAGTGACATCTTAATGACTCGGTGTCATGAACAAGTAATTCATGACCATTTGAGCTGGCAAGACTGAACTCATCCGTCGACGAGTTTGTCTCCCGACTCATTTCCCGAGACTGTGAGATTGAATCGGTCTGTTGGTAGATTCATCCACAAAACAGTGAATGTGAACCGTTCTGTAGGTAGGTTCCTTCACTTACACATGCCTCAATGTTGAACTGGCCCAGCGCTTCAGGTTTGACATTGTGTGCAACTGTGTTTCCTAGGTTTATGAATCGGCTTAGTGCTACGAATTCATGATCTAGAAGATCGGTGAGAAGAAACACGTGGGCCATATCCACCCTTCTCCTGATTTACCAACCTCAAGATCAACCGGCTCAGTGCTTCGAGTTGTATTTTGTGTGATTGGTTGTTGACTAGTTAAGATTGAACCGGTCTGTTTGTAGGTTTATCTTCTAGATCAACGGAGGTCGAGTCGGTCTGTATGTAGACTCACCTCAAGCCCCCTATGAAGAGATTAACCTGGTCTGTTGGTAAGGTTACATCTCGAGGTGGCATGGACTGAACCGATCTGTTTGTAGGTTCGTCCCCATAGGACAAAACCGATCTGTTTGTAGGTTTGTCTTCCATAGATTGAACCGATCTGTTTGTAGGTTCATCTTCCGTAGATCCCTTTTTATAAACTTAGACGACCACTTGACCATCTTTTAACTATACTATTTGCTTCTCTCTTTCAAAGATCCAGAGGTGCCTCGAGGTTCGTAGCCCAGGGTAATTAACGGTGGGGGCTTGCGCCCACCGGAATCTACAAGAACTCACAATCACTAAAAACCCCCTGAATGTGCATCCAAATATCTCTTAACGGCAGAATCGGCCGACACCCATCAGATGCACGCTCGGGAGGGATCTCCGTGTCCTTCTTCCGCAGAACCCATCGCCCGGCGGCGGTGCGGCGGCGCGCGAAAAAGGGTCGCACACGATGTCCGAGCGAAGTGACATCTTAATGACTCGGTGTCATGAACAAGTAATTCATGACCATTTGAGCTGGCAAGACTGAACTCGTCCGTCAATGGGTTTGTCTCCCGGCTCATTTCCCGAGAATGTGAGATTGAATCGGTCTGTTGGTAGATTCATCCACAAAACAGTGAATGTGAACCGTTCTGTAGGTAGGTTCCTTCACTTACACATGCCTCAATGTTGAACTGGCCCAGCGCTTCAGGTTTGACATTGTGTGCAATTGTGTTTCCTAGGTTTATGAATCGGCTTAGTGCTACGAATTCATGATCTAGAAGATCGGTGAGAAGAAATACGTGGGCCATATCCACCCTTCTCCTGATTCACCAACCTCAAGATCAACCGGCTCAGTGCTTCGAGTTGTATTTTGTGTGATTGGTTGTTGACTAGTTAAGATTGAACCGGTCTGTTTGTAGGTTTATCTTCTAGATCAACGGAGGTCGAGTTGGTCTGTATGTAGACTCACCTCAAGCCCCCTATGAAGAGATTAACCTGGTCTGTTGGTAAGGTTACATCTCGAGGTGGCATGGACTGAACCGGTCTGTTTGTAGGTTCATCCCCCATAGGATAAAACCGATCTGTTTGTAGGTTTTGTCTTCCCTAGATTGAACCGATCTGTTTGTAGGTTCATCTTCCGTAGATCCCTTTTTATAAACTTAGACGACCACTTGCCCATCTCTTAACTATACTATTTGCTTCTCTCTTTCAAAGATCCAGAGGTGCCTCGAGGTTCGTAGCCCAGGGTAATTAACGGTGGGGGCTTGCGCCCACCGGAATCTACAAGAACTCACAATCACTAAAAAACCCCCTGAATGTGCATCCAAATATCTCTAAACGGCAGAATCGGCCGACACCCTTCAGATGCACGCTCGGGAGGGATCTCCGTGTCCTTCTTCCGCAGAAGCCATCGCCCGGCGGCGGTGCGGCGGCGCGCGAAAAAGGGTCGCACAGGTAGACGATCTCGTAGCGTGACCGCCATGCCGGGATCATATGAGCCAGACCAATGCAAATGGAGCCATCCGCTAATCAGATGCCACGGGATCAGCTCCTGGCACTGTGAAGGACTACGAGATGAAGTCAGACCGCGGAGGCACCTATAAATGTTGGCCAGTACAGGCACGGCCAAAGAAATTCTGTCGCCACGCGCGATCAGGCTCGCCATAACGAACACCGAAGGTCGAATGGTGTATGTGGGGGAGCTAGGTAATAAGAAATAGCAGATCCACCAAGAGATGAAAGCTGTCAAATAAGTCTCCCGATCCACGACATGTGAACACAGGGTATCCTGAGATGGGATAGGGCCGTCGTGATGAATCTCGAGCCGACCTGTACCAAATGGATCTCTGGTGGAAGCCAGACCCGTAGGGCGAGTGTGGACCTGATCGGTGAAATAGGCGATCCAATGTCTGAACGGAACTCCGGGATGCCCCCTCCGTAAATGATGATAAATCTCATAAATCCTATGCAAAGAAGGCGGGAATCGAGTGAAGTCCCCCGAGTCAGCGGGTGAGACCATGAACTCGTCATAGAAATGGCCGAAGATCGGCAGCCCGGTCAACTGCTGTATCTCTAGGAGGGTCGGAGTCAGCTCCCGATCGTCGATGAACAGAGTGTTGGTAGAATAGTTCCACCTCTCACAAAAGGCCCGTAGCCAGGGTGTGTCGATATGATAATGAAACATCGACAAGAAAACCGAGTCATATATCCCGGCTCGCCTGAGCAGAGTCCCCTCCCGCATGAGCACATACCGGGTCCACTCTAGCTGATATCCATGGCACTCCAAAGGAGTGATGAAGGGAGCAGTAGTCCATCTGTGAGCCTCCCCGTCAATAATCTCCTTGCCCAGGAGATGTGTCAAAGGAGCCGTAGAGGCAACGCCTAGAGGCTGAAGGGGCATGATGTCATGAGGCTGATCATCCCTGAAGAATAAACCGCCGCCTCGCGGGTAGACAGGAGTCGCTCAGATGGCTGAGACGAGAGGAGTCCAATCGCTAGGATCCTCGTAAAAAGAATAATAATGACTCAAGGGGCGACGCGGAATGGCGTCATGAGATGAAACTACAATACCCGAAGAAGAGAAGACGTCATGAGAAATGAAATGATGAATAATAAGGAATAATGCACCAAGACAAGCCTTTCGAGTATTCAAGACTCGTCTTGGTGGGTGGCTCTTTGTTTACCCTTGAAAAATTTCAAAGATGAGTAGATGAATAAATGAAATAAACTGATGATTAATGATGAATCATAAGAAAGGGGGAGAAGAGAGAGAGGGGTGGAAAGGTGGCCCACTGATCAGGAGAGGTCGCCGCCTAACCCCGGAACAAATCCATTAGTCCCACAATGGAATGCTGAGCGCAAAGTGAAGAGTATAAATACCCCGCTATTCTCTATCCACTCAGCATGAGTGACAGCCAAGAAGATCGAGGGAGAGAGGAGACCTCTTGGGTGTCACCATGTGATTATATCTTTTCTGACAAGTGGGACCCACATGGCAGTCCCTTATGAGCAGCTCCAATGACATGGACCTAGCCTATTTTGCTAAGAAAGCTAACCAACCCGGAACAGAGGTTAAGCATTAATCCCACAATGAAATAATAGGGTGAATGACGAGGATATAAATACCCCACCACCTCCTACTCATTCGAGGTGGCTGACCCTCGGGAGATTTAGGAGAGAGAAAATCTCCTGATGGGTCAGCCATTTGATTACATTTTCTCTGACAAGTGGGACCCACCTGACAGTCCCTTGTAGATGAATCTAACAACATAGCCTATCTGATGAGTCACCCATGTGACCATTTTCACTGACAGGTGGACCCCACACCTCAGTGACCTATTGAAGGAGTCAGAATTGAACCCTAAAAATCTGCCTTTGGAGCTAACCCTAGAAAGGAGCTGAAGCAGTATAATCCCTATGCTACATGAAATGATGTCAATGCCAAGCTAGCATTTTGATGCAACTAGTCATGAGAAATTTCAAATGTGATTTTGCTTTCAAGGCTGACCTGGTGCCAAAGCTGCGAGCAACCACCTAACCATGCTTTGATTTGTGTCAATTACTGATAAGTAGTCAGTTCTTTGACCAAGTCACCCTCATGTTAAGGGATTGAAAGTCAATTTCACAAGACTGATCAGGTGCCAAAGCTGGGAGCAACCACCTGATCAAGTCTAGATTTGTATTAATTGCTGATAAGTAGTCAGCATTTGATCAAATCAAGCCCTAATGGATATCAATATAAGTCTAATTGGTATTTAGTTAGGGTGGTTTCTGCAAGAGAGAGATAATTGGCAGAGACATTGAGCTACAAATGAGATCAGGGATTAATTCATAAGGAATAATAGGGTTTTATGGATAAAAGAATTTTTTAATTCAGAGAGGCAAGGGCAAAAATGGGATTAAAAATTACAGGGATGATTATCATGATTTTAGGGATTTTTGGTGAAATTTTCATGATTTTTGGATGAGTGGAGCTATTAAAATAAATTCAGGGAAAATAAAAACAGAATAAATGGATTAATCAAAGGCTGAGATTTGATCAGAGCAACTCTGGGTGCAAATTGGGGATGATAACAGCTCTGGGTACAAACTGGGTACAAGAAACACAGGAGGCATAAAATAATCGAAGAGAGAGGGTGTGCCACGTGGCAGCCTCTCATTGGGCCATGTCAGCAAATGGGCCCCACCCTGGTATGAGTCACTGACAGGTGGGCCCACCTCAGTGCCACGTGGCAGACAGCCAGTGGGCCACCTCACCACCCTGGTGCCACATGGCACCACACCAGTGGTCCACTACACTCCCTCTGTGCCACACGGCACAACCAGAGGAGGCCACCTCACCCTTCACATGCCACATGGCAGCCTTGTAACAATACACCTCACTCCCCATGTGCCACATGGCAGCATAGTAATGACACACCTCAGCAGACTACACCACACCTATTAACACATGGCTACATGCTATTGGTCCAACTAGGCAGCATAGGCCCCACAGGTGACAAATGGCGCTACATTACAGAGCCACCTCAGCATGGATTAAATACTATGGCAGATGATTAATGGGGTAATTAGACAAATGGACCTATCAGATTGCACCAAGTCAGATCCATTATACTTAAGCAGGCTGTTAATCAAGTCGCAATTTAATCCTATGGGCCTAGACTCAGCTACTTACAGATGGAGCCCATATGTCAGGTCCATGAGAGTATAGCGCACATTAGCAAGTATGCACCATGTCTATACGCATTCACAGTCAGAAATTTAAATCGAGCAAAGAACAAAGTGTGTACCTGGTCCATGCGTCTCCTCTCTCTGACTGCCCCTTGCTTGATGCATCGGTTCACACACGCCAGGCGCATCCGACCCTCCTTCATCCCAGCTTCGTCTCCCTCTCTTCCTCTTTCTTCCGCCCGAGATCAATGGAGGCGCCATTGTTGGAAGCGAGTGCTACACAGTCTTTTGCTTCAATTCCTTTTCACAGGAGCCTCTAAGCACTCACACAATATCATTCAAGCAATCAGTTGAGAAAATTAGCAGAAGAAGAGAGAGAAATCGACAGAAGGAGTTGATCGGCTTAAAAATGGAAATTACCTTTATAAATGTTTATAAGTCCAATTGATTATGCAAGAACACTCCTTTTACCCACACGATGCTAAGGCAAGTATAAAAGTGACTATTGGAAGCCTCTAGGTCGATGTTCCACCGATCCACAAACCGGTCATGGGCATTGGTGCTTGAACTCAGTGGAATAATGCTCAATTGTCTAGGCAGGGATGCTAGATCGACTCCAGGGGGTAAGGAGAGATTGAACAAGCTGTCAATTGGAAGAATAGATGAAAGAAAGGTGATGGTTGAATGGATAGGCCGAGTATGGAGCTTGGGTGAAGAAAGGAGCTTTCAGTTGATCAATTGAGATTAGAAAGCATTTGGAGAATATATAGGGAGTGTTTCAAAGCTGTTCAAACGAGTAGAATGTTCTAGAAAGGTCCAGAAATATAAGGAAGCCGATTGATGCAAAAGAGTGGCAAAAGAGTAATAAAATGAAGAACTTAACTAACTCTGAAACGGCCATATTGACTCAAGGCAGTGAGTTGATTCAGAGAAACACAAAGAGATCCTGACCATTGGGTGAGATGCAATGAAAGGTGGAGATCAATTGCAAGGGTGCAATCCGGCTATTAATCAATCCACCAATCACAATTGAGCTCCTAATCTATATAAACCTCAATTCTGGCAATAGAGAGGGGGCAATAGAGAGAGGTGCATTAGGAATCAACAGAGAAAGAGAGTGAAAAGAGAGAGGATTCTAAGGCAAGAAAGGAAGAGAGAAGAGAGTGATTGTTTGCAACCCGAATTCATTCAGTCAAAACAAGTTTGAATCTTGATTAGTCCCTCACTCAGCTCAAGAAGCACCAAGAGATAGGTAATTGTTGTCAATTGTGTGATTAATAGAAAGATTAATACAAATAATAGACAATTTGCTGAATTCTTTGAATTTCTTTGCCATTTATCGATTTTGTTGCTTTCTTTTGCTTTCTGTTCTTGCTTTTAGTATCTTTGTTACCTCTGATATCAATTATAATAAGAGTGAATGAGATAGAAGTCGGTTGAAGGGTTTTTGTAACTCTCCCGAATACTGTTCAAGAAATGAATTGATTATTCTTGCAATTGTGACTAGTTGAAGGGTTTGTGTAACCCTCCTAATCTGATTGCGAGTTTGAACACTCAAATAGGCGATGATTGATTGAAATTCATAGCAAGATTGATGAATTGATCGAATTATATACCCATCGCCTCCTGTTCTTGGATACAGTAACATGAAATTGGCTTTGAATCCGTGCTAAGGTCATGAAATGAGGTAAATGAAGCTGTAGTATAAAGTATATAATGCATAAGAGCTGTGAACAAGGGTTGAGTGTTCAAAATCGCGATCAATTCCATAACTGGTACCAGACTGTATTGATTATCCTTGAATTCCCATGGTGAATCCAGTTAATTGCTTAAAGATGATTGGTAAACATATTGACTACATCAAGGCGATGAAGAATATTGCAAGAATTGCAAGAGTTAACGTTCAATTTGATCGATAAACCCACTTAATTCAATTCGGTACCGGATTACATAACTGTACCAAATCGGTACAGTCATTCCCTATCACCCGCTGCATAGATCTTCGATCAGGTAACACCATTGCACTCCACCCATCGAGACGACGCTGAGGTCGCCGGCCGATCATTAATCGGAATTCTCGATCACCGGAAACCACCACCTAGCACGAATCCTGATGATGGGATAAGTCAGAAGCTTAGCAGGATCATCTCGCACGAATACTAAAGCACCTACCAATCTTGAAGATTCTTTAATGGGTGAGATCCATCAAGAGTTCGGAAATTTAAACGGGAAAAGGATCTGGGCCGTAGATCCATTAAACACGTATCTCAAGCGAATCTGGCGGCCCAAATAAGAATAGAGTTAAATGAAAGATAGGCGCAGATCTTGATACAGATCTGACGGCCCAGATTAGGCCCATTAATTAAATAATAACAGAATACTAATAGTATAGGGTAAATAAATGATTTGAAAATGCTTCTGAACTCCAAATTGACTCAAATTTGTTTCTAAAATTTTCTTATTCTTCATACTATTTTTCTATATGATAATATTCTAGTTTTAAAAATATAATCATGATAAAACAATTTAAAAGCAAAAGACATTACATATATTGATATAGTTGACCTAGCTTTGACTTGTCATTTTAAATACTATAAAATTCCAAAAATACAAATAAAAATCATAAATAATAACTAGATATATTTTAATGATTTTTCAAGTGATTTTCCATGAAATAATAATGATGATAGTAATATACTATAATAAATAATGAGATTAGCTATATTCTTTGATAAATAAAAAAAAATAATAATAATAGTAATAGATATTATATTGATATTTTCTGTAAAAAGAATAATAAAAATAAATAGCACAAAATATACAAAAATATACTACTATGGTAATAAATAGTAAAATATATTTTCTTTTATAATAAAGAATGATAATATAGTGTTATAATATGAATTGTATTTCTTTTGTTATTTCTATACAAAAATATACAATAAAAATACTTTTGATGAATAAAATGAAATAAAAATAATAGTTGTAATAAAAGTATAATAAATTTCATCTCTTATAGCTATTTTTCAACTAATAATAGTAATAATAAAAAAAATCTTATACCTTTCTATAGATAATAAATAGAAATAATAAAAAAAATAATAATGAATAGTATAATAAATAAGATAGAATATTAGTAATGATTTCTTTTTAGCTATTATAGATATAAAAAAAAATAATAATAAAAAAAATAATAATAATAAAAATAGTATAGCTAACCATCTTTTGATTTTGTAAATGATTCTTACATAATGAATAGTATTTCAATATAATAGAATAATTCCTACATAATGAATAGTGTTCTATTACTTTGGCTATTATAGACATTTTGAAAAATACAAATAAAAAATCATTGCCATTTTATTTTCTATTATTTTTGTAAGTGATTTTCTACAAAGTAAATAGAGTTTAGTGATAATAAAAATAAAATTTTTACTACTTTAGCTATTATAAAAATCCCAAAAATATAAATGAAACTCTAATTAATAGCTACCCCTCTTCCTATTATTTTTGTAAATAATTTTCTACATAGATAAATAGAGTTTAAGAAATAAAAATAATAATAATAAAAAATAATAATAGTAATATAATAATAATAATAATAATAACAATAATAATAATAATAAATAAATGCATCTTTATAATAAAGATATTATATAATAGACTTTGTGCATTTTAGAAATGAATAAATATGCTCACATAAGAAGTGTAGAGCCACATAAGAACATTTGCACAAATGATATAACATTTAGAATGATTAGTTAAGACGAGAACACCTTGACGGAGGATAGATAAGGTTGCAATGACAACACGAAAAGATGCGTTGAGACAGGAACATCTTGACGTGAGAAGATTAAGGCTTTGATAGCAATATGAAAAAGATGCGTTGAGACAAGAACATCTTGACGTGAGAAGATTAAGGCTTTGATAGCAACATGAGAAGATACGTCGAGACAAGAACATCTCGACACTTGATGAAGAATAATAAGATACGTTGAGACAAGAACATCTTGACGTAGAATGATTAAGTCTTCGATAGCAGCATGAAGAGATATGTCGAGACAGGAACATCTTGACGCTTAATGAAGAATAACCAGAATTGCGACATTAACATGGAGATACATGTCGACTCTGAGGAGGAAGAACGTTACGATGTCCTAGAGAGGTGACATCTTAATGACTCGCTACCATGAGCAAGTAACTCATGATTGAATACGCTCACACAAAAGGTGTAGGGCAATATAGTAATTTTGCACAAGTAATGCAACATATAGAATGATTAGTTGAGACAAGAACATCTTGACGCTCGCTGAAGATTGACCAAAGCTACGACATCAGCATGAAGAGATATGTCGACTTTGAAGAAGAAGAACATTACGATGTCCTAGCGAAGTGACATCTTAATGACTCGGTGTCATGAACAAGTAATTCATGACCATTTGAGCTAGCAAGACTGAATTCATCCGTCGATGAGTTTGTCTCCTGGTTCATTTCCCGAGACTGTGAGATTAAATCGGTCTGTAGGTAGATTCATCCACAAAACAGTGAATGTGAACCGTTCTGTAGGTAAGTTCCTTCACTAACACATGCTTCAATGTTGAACTGGCCCAGCGCTTCAGGTTTAATATTGTGTGCAATTGTGTTTCCTAGGTTTATGAATCGGCTTAGTGCTTCGAATTCATGATCTAGAAGATCGGTGAGAAGAAACACGTGGGCCATATCCACCCTTCTCCTGATTCACCAACCTCAAGATCAACCGGCTCAGTGCTTCGAGTTGTATTTTGTGTGATTGGTCGTTGACTAGTTAAGATTGAACCGATCTGTTTGTAGGTTTATCTTCTAGATCAACGGAGGTCGAGTCGATCTGTATGTAGACTCACCTCAAGCCCCCTATGAAGAGATTAACCTGGTCTGTAGGTAAGGTTACATCTCGAGGTGGCATAGACTGAACCGATCTGTTTGTAGGTTCGTCTTCCATAGGACAAAACCGATCTGTTTGTAGGTTTGTCTTTCCATAGATTGAACCGATCTGTTTGTAGGTTCATCTTCCGTAGACCCCTTTTTATAAACTTAGACGACCACTTGACCATCTTTTAACTATACTATTTGCTTCTCTCTTTCAAAGATCCAGAGGTGCCTCGAGGTTCGTAGCCCAGGGTAATTAACGGTGGGGGCTTGCGCCCACCGGAATCTACAAGAACTCACAATCACTAAAAACCCCCTGAATGTGCATCCAAATATCTCTAAACGGCAGAATCGGCCGACACCCAGCAGATGCACGCTCGGGAGGGATCTCCGTGTCCTTCTTCCGCAGAACCCATCGCCCGGCGGCGGTGCGGCGGCGCGCGAAAAAGGGTCGCACAGGATCTGGCACGCCCGGTGGGACTATCAAAATAAACTCAGGGAACATAAGATTTTGGATGCATATACGGGAGGGATCTCCGTGTCCTTCTTCCGCAGAACCCATCGCCCGGCGGCGGTGCGGCGGCGCGCGAAAAAGGGTCGCACAATGAGATTCGTTAAAAGTTCAGGAAATTTAAATGAGAATAGATCTGGGCCTTAGATCTATTAAACACACATCTCAATTGAATCTAGCGGCTCAAGTATATTTAAACATTTGAATAAGAAATCTGCACTAATCTCAGCACGATCCAACGGGTAACATTAAATGCTGTAAGAGTCGGCCCAACTCAGAGAAAATAAAAAGGAAAATAAATTGGGCCCAGTTCGCAGTAAATTAAAGGAATTAAATCTTGGCCCAGTCAATTAAGCCCAGTTATTAATTAATAACAGAAAACTAAAATTAAATAGTAAATAAATCATTTAAAAATGTTTCTAAACTCCAAATTAATTCAAATTTATTTCTAAAACTCCTTTACTTTTCATAATATTTTTCTGTATAATAACATTTCAGTTTTAGAAATAATATCATATTAAAACAATTCAAAAGCAAAAAGATATTTCATATATTTGTATATTTGACTTGTCATTTTAAATATTATAAAAATTCCAAAAATTTAAATAAAATCATAAATAATAATTGAATAAATTCTAATGATTTTTCTGGTAATTTTCCATAAAATAATATTGATAATAATAATATTCAATAATAAATAATGAGATTAGCTCTACTCTTTAATAAATAAAATAAATAATAATATCAAATGAATATTATGTTAATATTTTCTGTAAAAATATATATATATATATAAATAATATAAAAATATACATCAATAAATAATCATAGTGATAAATGCATTTTATTCTATAAAGAATGATAATAAAAGTTATATAATGAAATAAATTGTATTCCTTTTGTTATTTCTAAATAAATATACAATAAAATATTTTGACGAATAAATACAATAAGAATGATGGTTGCAATAAAGAATATAATGAATTTCATCCTTTATATCTATTTTCAAATAATAATGATAATAATAAAACAAAAATCTTATATTTTTCTATAGATAATAAATGGAAATAATAAAAATATAATGAAAACTATAATAAATAGAATAGAATATTAATAATAATCTCTTTTTAGCTATTATAGATCCTAAAAAAAAAATAAAAATAATATAGCTAATCATCTTTTTGTTTTGTAAATAATTCCTACAAAATGAATAGTATTTCAAAATAACAAAATATGGTAATAAAATCCTATTACTTTGGCTATTATAAATATCCTAATAATACAAATAAAATCATAGCCAGTTCATTTTCTATTATTTTGTAAGTGATTTTCTTCAAAATAAATAGAGTTTAGAAATAGTAAAAATAAAGTTCTATTACTTTAGCTATTATAAAATCTCAAAAATATAAATAAAATTCTAGTTAATAGCTATCCCATTTCTTATTATTTTTGTAAATAATTTTCTACAGAAATAAATAGAGTTTAAAAATAAAAATAAATTCACCTTTATAATAGAGATAATAATGAAAGATACTATGTAATAATCTTTTACATTTTTTGAAGTGAACAAATATGCTCACACAAGGGTGTAGAGCAACACAGTGATTTTGCACATTTTAGAGCGATTAGTCGAGACAAGAACATTTTGACGAAGAATAACTAAGGTTTCAATAGCAACATGAGGAGATATGTCGAGACAAGAACATCCTGACGCTCATGGAAGAATGACCAAAGCTGCGACATCAACATGAAGAGATATGTCAACTTTGAGGAAGAAGAACATTACGATGTCCGAGAGAAGTGACATCTTAATGATTCGTTATCTTGAACAAATGATTCATGAATGAATACGCTCACACAAGGGGTGTAGGGCAACATAGTAATATTGCACAAGTAATGCAACATCTAGAACGATTAGTCGGGACAAGAACATCTTGACGCTCGTTGAAGAATAACCAAGGCTGCGACATCAACATGAAGAGATATGTCGACTCCAAGAGATAAGAACATTACGATGTCCGAGAGAAGTGACATCTTAATGACTCGGTGTCATGAACAAGTAATTCATGACCATTTGAGTTAGTAAGACTGAACTCATCCGTTGATAAGTTTGTCTTCTGGTTCATCTCCCGAGATTGTGAAATTGAATCATTCTGTAGTAGATTCATCCACAAAACAATGAATGTGAACCGTTCTGTAGTAGGTTCCTTCACTAACACATGCCTCAATATTAAGCTGACCCAGTGCTTTAGGTTTAACTTTGTGTGCAATTGTGTTCCTAGGTTTATGAATCGGCTTAGTGCTTCGAATTCATGATCTAGAAGATCGGTGAGAAGAAACACGTGGGCCAAATCCACCCTTCTCCTGATTCACCAACCTCAAGATCAACCGGCTCAGTGCTTCGAGTTGTATTTTGTGTGATTGGTTGTTGACTAGTTAAGATTGAACCGTTCTGTAGTAGGTTTATCTTCTAGATCAACTGAGGTTGAGTCGTTCTGTAGTAGACTCACCTCAAGCCCCTCTGAAGAGACTAATCTGATCTGTAGTAAGGTTATCTCTCGAGGTGGTATAGACTGAACCGATCTGTAGTAGGTTCGTCTTCCATAGGATCAACTGTGAACCGTTCTGAGGTAGGTTCATTTTCTAGATAAACTGAGGTCGAGTCGTTCTGTAGTAGACTCACCTCAAGCCCCTCTGAAGATATTAATCTGATCTGTAGTAAGATTATCTCTCGAACCGATCTGTAGTAGGTTCGTCTTCCATAGGATCAACTGTGAACCGTTCTGAGGTAGGTTCATTTTCTAGATAAACTGAGGTCGAGTCGTTCTGTAGTAGACTCACCTCGAATCCCTTCGAAGAGATTAATCTGATCTGTAGTAAGGTTATCTCTCGAAGCGGTAAAGACTGAACCGATCTGTAGTAGGTTCGTCTTCCTTGGAATCGACCTTTTGTGAACCCAGATGACCAGTTGACCATTATTTAACTATACTATTTGCTTCTCCCTTTTAAAGATCCAGAGGTGCCTCGAGGTTAGTAGCCCAGGGTAATTAACGGTGGGGGCTTGCGCCCACCGGAATCTACAAGAACTCACAATCACTAAAAACCCCCTAAATGTGTATCCAAATCTCTCTAAACGGCAAAATCAGCCGGCACTTAAAAGATGCACGCTTGGGAGGGATCTCCGTGTCCTTCTTCCGCATCTCATCGCCCAGCGGCGGTGCGGAGCGCGCAAAAAAGGGTCGCACAGTTCCTTTATCTCAAAAACTTCCACTATATTGAGGAATCTGAGGTTTGGGTCTTCTCATATGTCATGGAGAATTTCTTCTCTTGGCTCGCATAATGAGTGGTTTATGTTGTATATTAGTTGTCCGGGCCTCCCTTGTCGGTTAGATAATAAGAGGTTCGAGGAAGTAAGGCTGCAGGATGAGGTTGCCTGCCTCTCGTATTTTGGCAATTTCTGCTATTATAATTCAGACAAGTAGACATGTGATTACATTGCCTTATATCCTCCTCTGAACTCTAATCATCTTCTCCTCCTTGAATATAAAAATTTGCGAAGGTCACAAACTACCTTAGGGTAAAAAAAAGTGTGCTTGCACACCTTGAGGTGTGTAGTTGATCCTTGAGCAATCCTTTTCTCAGAGCCAAACTGTTATTTTATCATCGAAATCAAATACCCTGTACGCCAATTCTACAAATATATTGACATACATCCGGGTTGACTCGCGGAGACCATACTTGATGGAGAAGAGGCTACCATAAGGGATTTTTGGTTTCTCAACGGCCTCAAAGTGAGCTAAAAACCTTTGTGTAAAGCTTGTGAAGTCAAAAATTGAGCTCTATGGGAGAAAGACATACTAATCTCAGCCTGCTCCTTCAAGGCAGGTCGGCAAAAGTCGGCATAGAACAACATCGGGATATACAAATAACCTCAACCGCTCTCGAAAATTGATAATGAAGGCATTCGGTCGATGAATTTGTACTGTGGGTCCCGTAAGTCCCCACACTTGGTAAATCTGAATGGGGGATAAGTGAATGCTTATAGATGAGGAGCCATCAGCCCCTCAGTATAAGAAGGTTGTGAAGCTACTATGCTTCTTGAAGTAGCAGCGGGGGCACGACTAGGGCAGGTGGTAGCGGGATTTCCCGAAGGGGTAATAAGAGGATGACTGGTAGACGGGAACATATTTCGGCACATATTATCCTCGGGATTTATCAATCGAGGATGTTTGGGATCCGCTACCTCTGAGGATGGTGTCGCCAAGGGAAACATTAGTTGGGTGGCATATTAATACTGGGGCATGAAGGGGGTGATGTTGATACAATGTCAGGTGGGGGGGGGGGGTAAGGAATGGAGTTATTGAGATAATAATATGGGTAGATAGGTAGGGTCTTAGGTGGTGGAGGAGGAAATGGTGGGATGAATGAAGTTGAAGTTGTAGCTGTGGTTTGGTTTTGAGGGGGTAGATTGGGGAGGTACTCACAACGGGGCATTTCGAGATTGGAATCCAGCCTAGGTCCATCAGGTATAGGAAAATGATTGATATGTGATTGGTGTGGAGGGGTATATCCGAGTGGAATTAGGGAAAGATTTCCATTGAATGTTAGGGTTGGCTCCCGGATAGGGTTGTCAGCAGTCATTCTGATCCTACAACTGTGTAAATATCAAAATGAAAGCTGCTCCCAACGAAAGTATTAAATGATAAGTGTCTTCAGAATAGGATACGATTGTCCTCTCCTGCTCAGCGGGCCTAATGCCCTTATTTATAGGTCTCCTTCGAGATCAGAAATGAATATGTCGGGGCTGAGATCTGACCAAACAGTTAGCGTATGTACTTGTTGTTTTGCTGGATTTTGGAGGCAGATCTTTAATTTGGTCTAGACTGCGATAAGACCCAATCATATTGAGCCCTAATGAATGATATTTTGTATTATAATTATGACTTTCTTTCATTTCAATCCCCGCAAAATTTGAGAAATGATGCTTAAGTATATATAAATCTTTAGATCCCATAATTTTAGATCAAACTCTGCCACTGCATGTCCTATACCCTACCATGGATGACACTTTTGTACCTACTATAATTGATTTTTAATTAGCTACCAAAACAATATGAAAGCAATAATTAAATCAATCAATATATTCGTAACAGAAAATAAACATTAGCTTAGGGTAAATGTCTAGACATTAAATAAAGCAGTTCCTAATTAATTTAAATAAAACAATCAAAAGGTTGATGAAATAAAATAGGGCATAATTATACACAAAAATATTCCAACTTAAGTAGGCTGGCGCATTGTCAGCATAACAAATAACAATGTGCTACGTAAAAATGCTGGAGTTCTCTAGTCACCAGAATTTCATCAAATTTGAAAGTTAATCAGTCAATTACATCAGAATTATATTAATCCTACAGAATAGTCCTAATTAAATTGAAACTTTTTTTCCATTAATTGAACTAAAAATGAACTTCTCAAACAAATCCAACCTTGACGCCACATTCCTCCATTAGAGTGCAGAAATTGCACTAGTAATATTCCTAAAATTGCTAAGGCCAACATCAGAGATTGCAACCCAGGGAATAATTGGTCATAACCGATTTGCTCCCTATCACTGAAAATGCAAATCTCGATTGAGAGAAGTTTATATATTGTTATTACTTTTTGTTATATAAAAATCACTTCTTACAATTTTATGAAACAAAAGAATGCCGCGCTCTTTGAGGAAAAAAAAAGCTCAGACTAATGATCCCTAGGTGCATGTGTTTAGATTTATCTTAATTTGGTCCGCACTGACAATTTCATAACTGCAATATTGGGCGCAGGCCCTCCGTAGTAACTAATTCGGTCCATACGCTGTGTAGCCCATTAACTGTTTCCTTTCATCGCAGATCCTCCAGTCTGTTGGCTCGGTACGTAATTAATAATGTCATTTCATAAAATTACTCATCCTTTTAATCTGTATCAATAAGCTGATGATGTATTTTCATAGAGAAATTGACAGTATCTTCTTACACAATCATAATAGGAAATTTTACTTTTTTTTCACTCTTTTGATACTGGAAATTTTTTTACTTCTGTAATCGTCAGACATATCTGTGCACATATCCATAAGTTAGGCCTTAACATCAACGTGGCATTGATGTATGCGCTCAACTTTCAGAATTTTTGAGAATTTTATCAGACCCTTATGCTTGCAACTTAAGCCAAGAATGCTCAGGTTCATTCCAATGACACAATTATGCATTTTCAAATTACCAGCATTAATCCAAACACACGCATGGCTAAAAAATTCTCTAGTTTAGCAGGTACAATTTATAATGTTTTAAGGGGATGGACTATTATATAAACGTTAGTATTTCAATCGATAAAAAAACACATCAAAAAATATAGTTCAAAGTCTCAAAAATTTCGATTTATGATTTTCATTAAATTCTTCATATGAAAATCATGTGGGATATAAAAATTTGAGATGTTTCGAGTTTTCTAAATGATCAATTGTATTTTTTGAAAAATCTTTACAAACATTGAATATTTCATTATTATTTTTAGAGCTCATTTTTAAGAGAATCATAACAACAACATAGAAAACTCAAAACACCGTAAATTTTTGTATTTCACAAGGTTTTCATATGAAGAATTAAATAAAAATCATAAATAAAAAGTTTAGAAACATAAGTATTTTTTTATGTGTTTTCATATCGGCCGAAATGCAAACTTTTCATAATAATCTAACTCATGCTTTAAGAATATATTAATAATATTTTTTTAACAAAACTATGCTTATGCCTTTTCCAAATAATTAAGTTGTCGTGTTTTGAATTTTCATGCAAATTCAAAATTATAATGCAATTAAGAATATGACTAGTAATATAGTTTCTCTGTGTATAAACCTAGTATAGTGTTGTAATCTGATCAGTCTTACCCTGCAACGTCACACCAATGAACCGCTAAACAACGCTAAGTAATTTTACAAAAAATCAACGAAAGAAACATAACCTTAACCACCAAAAGATTCGGTCTTCTTTAGTACCTGCAACACAAATAAAGAAACTTCGTATATCTAACAATGAGTTTTTTAATACATTGAAAATTTGAATTAATTATCAACAAACATTTAATCCACTTCACATATCCGGGCCATATAACTGTGGAGGTTCGTAAGACATTCCAAAGGCTTTAGTCATTGTCTAATTCATTAAACCAATCTCTTGATTCAGTTAAATCAGCTCAGCTTTATGAGACTAGATCCGTTGATCCTTCTACACTATTATCTCCTCGGGCTCGTTAATTTCTTTCAACTTTTGTCGGGGCCATAAAAGATTAGCTTCTATATATTGAGACCGACAAAAAAGGATCGATATTTTACAAATATTTATTGTTGGATTGCTAAAAAGTTTTTTCCCTTTATTTAGGCTTCACGGTTTAGGGTTTAGAATTTTAGTTAATGGGTTTTAGATTTTAGAGTTCAAGATTTAGGGTTTAGAGTTATGGGTTTTGTATTAAATTAGGGTTTTGGGTCACAAATTCTTTAAGGTTGCAGACTGGTCAATCATTTTAATCCACTCTTTGAACATTGTCTCATTGGTGAGTATACGCTATTATATTTTGGTATTTGAGAAGAATATGAGTATTTCTCCTAATCTCCCTGAGTATGCTAACTCACATATACATGTGCGTATGTAGACATGGGAACAACATGAAAAATATTGCGTCGAATTCCACTTTTCTAAAATGATGAATTAGTGTTGCCATATTAGGGTCAGATTTTTAAAATTGATGATGCTAAATATATAATTATCAAATTCCTAAAAAAAAATGTGAAACTAAAATCAATTTTAGTATCAAATTTTCAAAAAAAAAAACACTAAAATTTACTAACTCATTAGCATCTATTTTTTTATAAAAAAAAGACACTAAATTCACACTTCTAATGGTCAATTTTTTTATATAAAAAATGACTTTAATGAGTCAATAAATTTTAATGTTGATTTTTGACAAACATTTTACATTAAAAGTGTGAAAAAAATTAACAGAAAAATTAGCATATATGTTAAATTGAATTTATCTTTACTTAAAGATTAAATATAACTTATATATGTTAACAGATTGTTCAACTTTTGTATTTAATAATTATGTATTATGTTTAACTAATATGTGTTTTTTATTTAATAAATATGTCGGTCATTTAATATTTTACTTTGCACATGGGTTAAAAAATGTTGTAACAACTTTTGTGGTTGACAAATAATTATGTATTCCGTTCAATAAACATGTTTTTTCTTCTAAACAAATATAGTGTTTTGATTAACAAATACATATCCATCATTAGCTGTTATATTAGATATTTAAATTTTACAATGCATGTGGATGTACATTGGGTGGTAATATTCTAACAAGATTTTTGATATATACAAAACATTTTCGTTTGATAAATATTTTTATACAAACGTAACGGGAATTTCTGCTTTTCTTCTTATGGATCACTTATATACTGTAGGAATCTGCTTACTATAAGTTTCAAATAATATTTGTGAAAAAAGTTGGTCTTGTTTAATTTGCTCAGCCAATCCATCTTTAAGGTTTTAATATTGCTGCGGTACACTTATATAGAATTTCATAAAAATATCGAACCACATAACACAAACACAATGAAAGTCCTGCATAGTGTTTAGCTAGTGTTGCTTGCTTGCAAATGAAATTAGGAATGTTTAGATTCATTTTCAATCTACTAGATTAAGTCAGACACAAATATCGACAAAAGGCCTAACAGTACCCACAAAATTTATTATAAGAAAAAAAAATGGAAAAGAGTCTCCAAACCAAACATGCTTAACTGGGAGTTCAAACCGAATTTTGTTTTTTAGGGCTGATATAAAAGATCGCATCCTGGTACTAATTAACATCACAAAATAATTAAGTCACACATTCGCCATTTAATTGACCGATGGAGTCAGACGTTTTAAGTTTTGCTTGCATATATACATGTCAGCGAAGGGACCTCAAGAATTTATTCTGCCCCATTTATGTGTGTATATTTAAATCGAAACCTAACTAAGAATCTCTCAATCAACAGGACTAAATGTTCGTGTTGTCCACAGAGGACCTAGCTTTTCTATATAAACAAACCTTTTTGTTCTCAAATTTCACCACGAAAGAGACTAACTAAGTTATAGGAATATAGAGTTGAAGGTGCGGTAATATGGCAACAAGGTATTTAATTAGCCTGATAGTTGCTATCGCAATTATTCAAACTTCAACGGCGCAGCAGATCCCAGCTGCTGGCGTGAAAACATCTCAAAATGGTACAGTAATTTCAAAATTCGTAGTGTTTTTTATTATATATATACACATCACTCACTATATGTCAAATACTATCAGCATATATATATGCAACAATTAATTTACGTTTCGCGCCAATATGTATTATTATCAATTCCTACCGTACTAGTATACGTGTTATCAGTTGCTTTTCATGTGGTTAGTTTGTTACACATCTGTTTACCCCTGAAAGGTTGATGGAAGAAATACAAAAGAAAAAAGCCAAAATCAAACCCTATGAGCTGAACCAATACAATCCCTGTGCAACAAGGAATGATGTCAATGCCAAGCCAGTATTTTGATACAACCAATCATGAGAAATCTCAATATGATTTTGCTTTCAAGGCTGACCTGGTGCCAAAGCTGCGAGTAACCACCTAACCATGCTTTAATTTGTGTCAATTGCAGATAAGTAGTCAGCTCTTTGACCAAATTACCCTCATGTTAAGGGATTGAAAGTCAATTTCACAAGACTGATCAGGTGCCAAAGCTAGGAGCAACCACCTGATCAAGTCTAGATTTGTATTAATTGCTGATAAGTAGTCAGCATTTGATCAAATCAAACCCTAATAAGCATCAGAATTGGTGTTAATTAGGGTGGAGTTTCTGCAGAGAGAATTTATTTGCCAGAGACACTGAGCTACAGCTGTGAGAAATTGGGATTAACTGAGAAAAATAGGGTTTTATGATCAGAGAATTTTTAACACAAGCAAACAGGGGTAAAGATGGAATTTAAAATTACAGGGATAATCATCATGAATTTAGAGAATTTTGGTGAAAATTTTATGATTTTTGGATGAAGGGATCTATTAAAATAAATTGGAGAAAGAAAATAGGGCTAATTGGAAGGCTGAGATTCAATCAAGGGACTTTTATGGGTGCAACTTGGGGACCATGCTTTACTAGGTGCAAATTGGGGCTGCCAAACAAAAAGTGTCGATTTAGGCGCAGGGGAGAGTTTTTTTTTTGAAGAAGAAAGGGACTGTGTAAACGTGGTGCATGATCCATGTGCCTCATTAAGCCCGACTTGTGGGGCCAGTCCACGTGCGCCAGGTTCATTCAAACCCAGAGAATAAAATAGAGATCCCTGTCTCTCATTAAATCCGACAGAGGGGGCCCACTCGGTACTATCACTTACATTCGGACCCCATCTGTCAAGAATCCCTCTCTTCTCTTGCTTTGGTCTATGCACGCCGGGTTCATGCAAGCGAGATAATAGATTCAATCTTCTTCATCCCCTCTCGGTTCCCTCTCTTCTGCTCGATTCCTCTCTGACATTGAAGGTGAAAATGGCGCCTAAGAAAATTATATAGAAAGGGCCCTTCATTATATATCAATCAAAAGCTTGAAAGGAGGAGAACACTGCGAGATAGCTATTTCATCAAATGGCGCTATGTGATGCACTCGCGTTGAAGGAGAAGAGTGATTCGGTCAAAACTTAATCAATACAATTGTTTGCTTAGAATCCAAATTGATGTGCCAGGGAGCTTCTCCATTCTCAGACGACACTTCTAAAATTCTAAAGTTGTGTCCTTAGGGCCTCTACCATAGTGCCTCACCAACTCACCTATTATGTCAGAAAATGAGTTGCTTAAACATGGTATTGGAGCATGCTAATGGTCAGTCGACCATGAGAGATTGATTTCTAGGGATAATCTGAGACTAATGAGCCTTGCAATTAGAAGAATTGATCAAGGGACAAGTGAAATTGACTCAAGAGCTCAAATCGGGTTTAAAATGAAAAAAATGAGTTTGGTTGCTTAATTGGGTTTTCATTTCTACCCAGATCCATTAAATGAAGTGCTGTGGTGCCTGTTGAGTGATTAAAGAATACTAGAAACATCTAGAAACACATGAGAGACAGTAAGCAATGAGAGTGGCAAAAATGTAAAATTGGCTAAAGTTGTAACAAACTCAAACTACCAATTCTTGATTGTTGGTTGTTAACAGCTGCCTCAAAGTGGTTCAGTATACCACAAAGCACATCAAGAGAGTGATTAAGATGGAAATCAAAGACCAAGCACAAATAGGGTAAAGGGAGATGAAACTGGCAGAAAACAGAAAACTGCCAATTGCCAAGCTGGCAATCTAAACCTCAAGCACTCCCTTCTATAAACACAACTCAAATCAATCCTGGCCTTTGAATGATTGAAGGAGAAGCTGAGATTGCGCCACATCATCAATCCGTGGGAGATAGAAAACACAATTTGCGCAAAAAAGAAACACAACTGGAGTGTAACTGAGCCTATATAAGCACTGGAGTAATAGATGATGGGAGGGAGAGATTTTCAGTAGCAAAAACACCATTACACTCCTCTATTCAGACCTATTTGATGAAACACCCATGTAGACACTATCTTCCTCAGCAAAGATCTCAAAAAGGCTAATTGATCTCGGTCAAGGACCTGAGAACTTAGCAAAAATAGCAAAAAACCCAGTCAATTAACCTCAATTCGATGAAGAGGAGGAGAGTAGTGATCAAGACTCAAGAAGGAGCAAGAAGAAGCAAGAAGAAGGGGTGTTGATCAATTGATAGTAGATTCAATTGAATCTCTCAATTAGATCACATCAGGTCTCTCTCCATAGATGCTGTTCATTATCTGCACAAAGGCTTGACAAGGCTTCACCAATGTAATCCCTCTCTTTTAGGAATAAAATTCTTATACAGCAAAGGTGAAGCTTTCTCTCTCTATTCCTCTTATTTCTTTTGCTGTTCTTGATGATCCTTTGGCGTTGTATAACATTGGAATTATTGTTTAAATTGGTTGAAGGGTTTGTGTAACCCTCCCAATACTGTTGCAACACTGATCATTCGAATTCAGTGTACTCCAATTGGGATCTCAACCACACTGAAGGTGATTGAATGTTGTGTATTGCTCGCATGAAATTTGTATAAAGTTTAATACACGATGTATAGAAACTATAAATGCATATGTAAGGCCAGTGAAGTTGAATGATCAAGACTGCCATGAGTTTAGAATTGGTACCGAATGGTGTTATACGATGAATTGGCTCAGCTTCCATTTGGGTAAACTCTAGTACAATTACGATTAACAAACATGTTGACTAGGCCAAGACGATGCATTTTGACACAAGAACTGTAGAGATCATCGATCAATTGAGTGGAAAATCGATGAAATAACTCGGTATTAAAGTTGTCACTAGTACTGAAAACGGTACAGGCATCGTCACTATTCTACCGTACCGATTCGAAATCCAAGACTACAACCAAACTCCAGACACTCAGGCGATCCCAGTAGTACCCTCCGATCTCCGACTAGCTAGCGGAAACACCATATCACCACCTGGGCACGTATCTCAAAGTACTATCGGAGAAGATGATGAAGAGGTATTTGAACGAATGATCTAAAGAAACACTCACGGATCGTGAAGCAATCTAACGAATCATATAGAATCACGGATTAGATATTAAGACAAAGCCACTCATCTCAGCTACACGAATCTAGATGTCATCTAATGATCTAAATCAAAGTTATAAGTATGAGAGGCAGCCCAAGACAATCATAACTGGCCCAAATTCAAGAATTAAATAAAAGATTTTATTTCGGCCCAACCCACAAGATTAAAGGAGAGATTAATCTTGGCCTGTTCTGTGAAATAAAATTGGGTCCAATCTATCTCGGCCCATTCAGCTAAACCCAATAATTAAATAATAACAGAATATTAATGGTATAGAGTGAATAAATAATTTGGAAATGTTCCCAAACTCCAAATTGACTCAAATTTATTTCTAAAAATTCTTTGTTTTTCATAGTATTTTTTATATAAAAACATTTCAATTTTAAGAATTTTACAGTACTGAAACAATTTAAAAGCAAAATGATATTGTTTGCTTTTTCCTATTTGACCAAGCTTTGACTTGCTATTTTGGCTATTATAAAAATCCTAAAAATCTAAATAAAATCATAGATAATAGCCAACTTATTTCTTTTATTTTTGTAAGTAATTTTCTACAAAAATAAATAGAGTTTAAAAAATATAATAATAAAATTCTATTACTTTGGCTATTATAAAAATTCTAAAAATTCAAATAAAATCATAGCCAATTTATTTTCTATTATTTTTGTAAGTGATTTTCTACAAAATAAATAGAGTTTAGAAATAATAAAAATAAAATTCTATTACTTTAGCTATTATAAAATCCCAAAAATATAAATAAAATTCTAGTTAATAGCTAACCCATTTCCTATTATTTTTGTAAATAATTTTCTACAAAAATAAATAGAGTTTAAAAATAAAAATAAATTCACCTTTATAATAGAGATAATAATGAAAAGATATTATGTAATAATCTTTTTACATTTTAGAGATGAACAAATGTGCTCACACAAGGGGTGTAGAGCAACACAGTGATTTTGCACATTTTAGAGCGATTAGTCGAGACAAGAACATCTTGACAAAGAATAACTAAGGTTTCAATAGCAACATGAAGAGATAGGTCGAGACAAGAACATCTTGACGTTCGTTGAAGAATAACCAAGGCTGCGACATCAACATGGAGAGATATGTCGACTCTGAGGAAGAAGAACATTAAGATGTCCGAGAGAAGTGACATCTTAATGACTCATTACCATGAACAAATGACTCATGACTAAATACGCTCACACGAGGAGTGTAGAGCAACATAGTGATTTTGCACAAGTAATGCAACATTTAGAACGATTAGTCGGGACAAGAACATCTTGACGCTCGTTGAAGAATAACCAAGGCTGCGACATCAACATGAAGAGATATGTCGACTCCAAGAGATATGAACATTACGATGTCCGAGAAAAGTGACATCTTAATGACTCGGTGTCATGAACAAGTAATTCATGACCATTTGAGCTAGCAAGACTGAACTCATCCGTCGATAAGTTTGTCTTCTGGTTCATCTCCCGAGATCGTGAGATTGAATCGTTCTGTAGTAGATTCATCCACAAAACAGTGAATGTGAACCGTTCTGTAGTAGGTTCCTTCACTAACACATGCCTCAATGTTAAGCTGGCTCAGTGCTCCAGGTTTGACATTGTGTGTAACTGTGTTCCTAGGTTTATGAATCGGCTTAGTGCTTCGAATTCATGATCTAGAAGATCAGTGAGAAGAAACACGTGGGCCAAATCCACCCTTCTCCTGATTCACCAACCTCAAGATCAACCGGCTCAGTGCTTCGAGTTGTATTTGTGTGATTGGTTGTTGACTAGTTAAGATTGAACCGTTCTGTAGTAGGTTTATCTTCTAGATCAACTGAGGTTGAGTCGTTCTGTAGTAGACTCACCTCGAACCCCTTTGAAGAGATTAATCTGATCTGTAGTGAGGTTATCTCTCAAAGCGGTATAGACTGAACCGATCTGTAGTAGGTTCGTCTTCCATAGGATCAACTGTGACCCGTTCTGAAGTAGGTTCATTTTCTAGATAAACTGAGGTCGAGTCGTTCTGTAGTAGACTCACCCCAAGCCCCTCTGAAGAGATTGACCTGATCTGTAGTAAGGCTATCTCTCGAACCGGCCTGTAGTAGGTTCGTCTCCCATAGGATCAACTGTGAACCGTTCTGAAGTAGGTTCATTTTCTATATGAACTGAGGTCGAGTCGTTCTGTAGTAGACTCACCTCGAACCCCTTCGAAGAGATTAATCTGATCTGTAGTAAGGTTATCTCTTGAAGCGGTAAAGACTGAACCGATCTGTAGTAGGTTTGTCTTCCTTAGAATTGACCCCTTTTGTGAACCCAGACGACCACTTGACCATCATTTAACTATACTATTTGCTTCTCCCTTTCAAAGATCCAGAGGTGCCTCGAGGTTAGTAGCCCAGGGTAATTAACGGTGGGGGATTGCGCCCACCGGAATCTACAAGAACTCATAATCACTAAAAACCCCCTAAATGTGCATCCAAATCTCTCTAAACGGCAGGATCAGCCGACACTAAGCAGATGCACGCTTGGGAGGGATCTCCGTGTCCTTCTTCCGCATCCCATCGCCCAGCGGCGGTGCGGGGCACACGAAAAAGGGTCGCACAACATCTTAATTACTTAATTATTCAATATTGTTCTTAATTACTTAATTTAGTTTTCTCATTGCAGGGGTTAACGTGAAGAGTGAAGATCAAATGTATTTTCCTTCAGGTCTGAATTTGACAATAATTTGTCAGCTTCCAAAATTTAGATTACTTAGAATTTGTCAAGCACCGCCGCCGCCACCGCCACCACCACCATCAACTCTGACACCCATCGTGGCACCCATTCCGGCACCCACTCCGACACCCGCGCCAGCACCTGCTCCCAATTGATGTGTTGTCATCAATTGTGCCTAATTACATATTTTGTAGGATTGAAAAATAATAATTTAGCTCTCGAACATAATCAGAAATATTCTTGTATTGCAATAAAAATGTGTTCTTGATTGAGCTAAGTTGTAAGGTTATTTGCTAATCATTTCTATGCAATTACTTGTCCGAACTTAAGAAAAACATGTTGCCTATTATTGAATATACGCTTGATGCAATCATTCACCTAATCGGCTAATAAATTAGTACTGCGAGATAATTTAGTAAATCTTTTTACGATTATTCCAATGATACTTATAGACTCAAGCAAAATTAACGGTGAACAATGTTAGATGGCGGAAAACAATATCTGGAGATTATCTATTTTTTATTATAAAGTAAGGACTGGATTTATTCATTGAGTCTGGATTGAACTTATTCATTGAGTCTGAGTCTGATATAAGTGGAATATCTAAAATACCCTCAATTACTATGGTAGAAATCTAACTTTAAAATATAACAATAAATGACATTGATTAATGAATATTTTCATCGCTTCTCTGTAGGGTAAAAACCCTCTCTCCCGATAGAATCCCTCACCCCTTGGGCCCAATTTTGTATCCTAATGCGGTTGCATGTCCCCACCCCCCCCCCCCCCCTCCTCAGGCGTCACTGCCATTTCCTTACCCGTGTTGTGTCCATTGGCTCTAGAAGTGGCAGGTGAGACACCATTGCTTCTCATTAGTATCGGGTGTGGGGTTCCTTTCCTTCTCACTACAATCTACGCTCTTTTCTCCTTGGTTTCCTCTGCAGGTTAGTTTCTACCTGCATAATTATAAAACTAATTCCGCAATTACCAATGCTTGTATAATTTATTGCAGACTTTATACCATTTGAACCTTGGAGCTTTGTAAGGCTTTCTTTTCTTACTAATGGTTGAGGCAAAAAATGTTAATTTATAGTTGTTATTGCCTTAGAAAAATAAATTAATTTATAATCTTCCTATCCTGAGCACCAGAGGAGGAGATATAAGAAGTATATTTGCAAAGCACTGCGTGAAAAAATACCCATGTAAATATTCCAACACATGGGCCCATCTAAATATATTTGCAAGGCAATGTTGCGATATTATTTTCATGAATAACCCATGAAAATCATTGCCCATGTAAATAATTTTGATATGTAGTCAGCATGGGTCCTACGTACCCACATGTATAATCCCATCACAGTAGCATGACAACTGACAAAATTATGAAATTTTAACAATTGAAAATTATTGGAAATAATGAAGATAAGTGAATTCAGAACTATCAATGAAAGTTTTTTCTTTGATCTTACATCTCCAATCACATATAGCATACCTAAGTTTTTACGCTGCGTCTCCTATACCGTAAGCCTCTAAGAATTATTTGATTGAAGATAAACCACAACCAAGACTGAGCTTATCCCACTGCTCCACAATCTAAATGTCAAAACCTCTTTGATTCTCGCACCGAGACTACTTGTTCTCATCCCACCATGGAGGAACCAAAAGAATGACTATGCCCCCAATCAAATCTCATAAATCGAATAATATCATATCGACTTAATTCAATTAGTGCAAAAAAATAAAAATAAAAATAAAAAAGAGACTCATTGGTCTACGAATTTATATTCACCAATAAGTACATATAATACAGATCAAGTGATAGCCATACACTATTCTGCCATCAGTTTTCTCATAGCAGCACTAAATTACACTATATAACTGAATGAGACAACATCATACATATTGTCAACCATCTATACTTAATCCCATTATGGTCAAGATTAATACTAGTCAAAATACTTAAGTTATTAACCAAACAACCATTATATCAAAATTGGCTTACTAATTATATAATTTTTGGTTCATTTGTGTCTGAAAATTCTATGAAAAATAGTGATGATATCAGTTCTAGTTAAAATTTTAGAATTGGCAGCAGTCACAACCGACAATCTGATTTTAAAAAATTATATCTCCATCATTTTTTAACCAAATAATATTGTTCAACCCTCTGTAAAAATTTCTTTAATAGAACTTTCTAATCATGGGAACCATAAAAATTATGAAATATCAGAAAGATGAGAAATTTTCCACGAAAATATAAGATTAATCACCTTGTTCTGACTTGTCAAAATCACCTTCATGGCGACGTTCATAACATTCTGGACGTAATTTTAAAATTTGTGTTCTTCGAATTTTAGGAAAGCTCTCAAAATAAACTAGAACCACCAAAAATTCACACAATTTTGAATTACAAACTGAAAGAAAATTAATTCGCACTATAGAAAGGTCATTGAATTCAGAACTTTGACAGACTGTTAACTTTTGATTGTGACTGTCATAACTTTCTTTATACTTATCCAATAGAAGAGTTTATTCACTTTCTGAAAAACTTACTGAGTCTTACAATAGTTATGAAGAATATTTAGTCATTTAGACAACATAAAGATATAAAAAATACAGCACAACATCACATAATTCAGATATCTATTTATTCTAAGCACCAGTCAGAACTTCTATAAATTCTTTCAAATAATTACCAAATTGAAACCATAAATCAACACGAAAAATAATCAAAGATCACAACAAAGATTTTGGCATCAATTCCAAATAAAAAGGAGCACTCATGTCTCTGATACCACTATTGGAAATAACAGATATAAGAAAATTCAAAATTACTTGCAAAAGCTTTTTTCCTCTGAGATTTACTTGGTTGGAGATAGACCACAACCAAGATTGAGCATATCCCACTGCTCCATAACCTAGATGTCATGAGCTTTTTTATTCTCACATCGAGACTATTCATTTTCATCCCGTCATGGAGGAACTGCGCCATCTCCCTCTTATACGGTGTTTCTCTTTATCTCCCTAACTGTCATTGACACACTTTAATATGCTCTCTATTGTTTTCTATTTAGATACAGAGCATCAGTCCATAAATAGAGAAATCACAAGTTTGAATATGTGTGAATGCACATTTTCATTCAATAGACCTATTTAGGCTTCCTAAAGCTGAAATCCAATAAAATTTATTAACCACACATGATAATTAATTTGAAATAATATATAAACACTAGCTAAAATTATATTGAAGTTAAAAAATATTATGTTAAATACATAAAAAAATATTTCACACTGTTACTAAAAGTATTACATCTATATATATCTTTAAGTTAGCAAATGCCCTTCATGTATCATGACCACGATAGCCATAATGCCTTTCATATTAACTAAACTAAAATATTTCAAATAAACAAAAATTTGAATGCAGTTATATAGAACATGATGTTATTTAGTTCCCTGAACTAGCAAAAACTTGTGAGAAACTTACACAAACTTCGCTAAAACAACTATTAAAAGAGTGTAAGGAGAGGGAAAAGTAAAGACATGCTTCCTCACTTATATTATGTCGGTGAAAACACTTTAATGGCGATCCTTGGGGTGAATCAATATGCCCATAGAGAGAAAAAAAATATGAAAATCCTTGGGGTGGATCGATATACCCATAAAACTTCGTCTAGAAATTCCGGCCAATTAACCTTGCGGCCTTCTAGCTTTTTCCTCATCCAATTTATAATAGTTCGGTTAGTAACCTCCACCTGTCCATTGCTTTGTTGATGTGCCACTAATGTTTACTATTTTTTTATCCTGTTGCCAACGCAACACTGTTGAAATTATCGGGAGCAGAACTGTAATCATTTTCAGACACAATCACCAAGGGTATTCTAAAACGACACAATCTTTATCTTTTAACGAACTTTATAATTCGCGTTGTAGTGATAGCCATCAAGGGTCACGCCTCGACTTATTTGGTGAAGTAATCCACAGCCACCAATAGAAACATCACCCGTCCCTTGTCGGGGATGAAGGGTCCTACGATATTAATTCCCCATTTGTCGAAAAGATAAGGGCTAGAAACACTTCATCCCAAGACATGAAATTGATTGCTATGGATCTAGCATGTGGAGCATCTCTTAACCAAACCATCATTGTCTTTCAATAACGTCAGCCAAAAATACTCTGCTCGGAGAATACGATGCGCCAAAATTTTGGCCCCTAGTCACTTCAACAAACTCCTTTGTGAACTTCTCGCAAGGTCGACTAGGCTTGTTGTTCTGACAGACATTCTTTCCATTGGGGTGTAAATCCCCTGTGAAATAAAATACAATTAGTTTCCATATATCTTGTCGCTTGTTGTAGGATGCTCTTTGCCATTGCGAGTTCTTGAGGTAAAATACCCTCGGGTGAGGAAATCTCATATGTGGGCATATCATTCCTTCCCTTTGGCTATTTGGTATTGTTTCGCATATTTCACATCCACACTCAGCTTCGGGACTCCTAGTACGACCATAGATCGGTCCTTAACCAAGTCTCCTCTCGCGGAGAACTTGGATAAAGTATTTTCCTTTTGATATTATGTCCTCAGCATATAGAGTATCCCAGCATTGTCAAACTTAGTGCACATCCTTTGTAACTCCTCAAGGTATTTCTTTATTTTCATGTCTTTTGGCTTTGTAAACTCCTGAGATCTGGTTTACGGCCAATTGAGAGCTGCAATACACTATGACCCATCTTGCCCTCATGCCTTTGGCGAAACGCAACCAGCAAAGAGCGCCTCATATTTGGCTATGTTATTGAAGGCTACGAATAATAACTGTAATGTATAATTCACCGATTCTCCTTGTGGCCCGACCATGGTTACCTCTACGTCGGACCCTTTATAGGAAACTACTCCATCCACATACACTAGACACTAATCATCCACCTCAGATTTGGAGGATACAATGAGAATTGTACTTTTTGCCACAAAGTCGAACAATACTTATGACTTTAAGGCGGGATGGGAGTGGAAGGTAACATCAAATTATGACAATTATATGGCCCACTTCAACAAGTGCCATGAGGCATCAAAACACCCCAAGACTTTCTTTAATGGCTCTTCCATCAGTACCTGAATTGAATGAGCTTGGAAATACGGGCATAACTTTTGAGAAACATTAATGCAAATGCCAACTTCTCAAAGGGTGGGCAGTGGGTTTCTACATCTCGGAGAATACAAGACACATAATAAATTGGTCTCTGGACATCCTTCTCTTTCCTAATTAGGGCAACGCTCACTGCGCCCTCTGTTGTAACCTGATATAAGTATAAGACTACCCAGACTATCAGTTTGCTCATCACGGGTAGATTGAAGGTCTTAAAGATGGGGAGACACACATCTCCCGACCTTACGATGATTTTTATCAAGACTGCTATTCTTCCCGAGTGTATTTGAACCTTCTTGGTTGTTCATGATGGGTGCATATCAGTGATTGTTTGGCATTTTGAGGGGTGTATTTCTATACTTCTTTCAGATACTATGAACCCCAAAAACTTTCCTCCTGACACCCTGAAGAAACTCATGGTGGGATTCACCTTTATATTCATCATTGCCATTATTGAAAATGCCTCCTCGAGGACCGCCAAATGATCGGTTGCCGATGAGCTCTATACCACCATATCATCTATATATGCCTTCATATTTCAAGCTAATTTCTTTTAAAAAACCATGTTTACCATCCTTTGGTATGTCGCCCACGCGTTCTTTAGTCTTGTGTTCATCGGCCAAAATTATTTTTATTTGATTGTAGTTGGAGAATGCATCCATGAAGCTCAAGTATGGACATCTGGCTGTGGAGTCGACCAAGTGGTCTATGCTTGGCAAAAGGAACAAATCCTTCGGGCAGGCCTTGTTTAAGTCTATGTAATTGATACACATCGTCCAACTTCCATTAAATTCTTTCACTAAAACTATATTCGCGATCCATTCCAGGCATATGACTTCCCTTATAAAACCTGCCTTTAATAGTTTGACTACCTCTTCTTTAACGGCTGACTAGCGCTCGAGCCCCAAATGCATCCTTAGTTGTTGAACTGGTCTTGCTACTGGATCCACGTGCAACCTATGTTCTACCACTTATTGAGATAGTCCTAGTATACCGACCATTGAACATGCAAATATTTACTCAAGAATTCCTATAATGCGGTCTTCTCAGTTTCTAGCAGTTGGGTTCCGATATTTAAGTATCTACCTTCACTTAGGACCACTAACTCTGTGGCTTCTACGAGTTCTGAGGATTGCCCTTCTTTCTCGGTAGGAGATATTTTTTGATCCACTTGTACTACATGAGATGCGCCCCGTATGGCCACAGAGTAGTAGTTTCTTGCCAACTCTTGATCTCCCTGCTCAAATCTGATACCATTTAGCGTCGGGACTTCATCATCATGTGAGCATTAAACACTATAACCCCTAGCTTGTTCAGAGCCCCTCACTCTAGAATAACATTATTTGTCGACGACGTCTCTACCACGGATAATGTGAGCTTTAAAGTCAATAAGCATGGTTGTCTGCCTAAAGAAAAAAGAATATCCCGAAGAAACTAATCAGGGTGTCCGCACTGAGGATAAATCCTTCACCGAGAGGCTTATTTAGTCAAAAGTAGAGTTATACAGGATATCGGTCAAACATTTCGTATCAACACAACACCCTTTTGACCTTTCGACTCAACCCTCTATAGTGGGCTTCATTTTTAAAGATAGCACCAAGGTATCATCGTGTAGAAAATAGTGTTTACCCTTGAAAAATTTCAAGGATGAATAGATGAATAAATGAAAATAAATTGATGATTGATGATAAATCATAAGAAAGGGGGAGAAGAGAGAGAGCAGTGGAAAGATGGCCCACTGATCAGGAGAGGTCGCTGCCTAACCCCGGAACAAATCCATTAGTCCCACAATGGAATGCTGAGCGCAAAGTGAAGAGTATAAATACCCCGCTATTCTCTATCCATTCAGCATGAGTGACAGCCAAGAAGATCAAGGGAGAGAGGAGACCTCTTGGGTGTCACCATGTGATTATATCTTTTCTGACAAGTGGGACCCACATGGCAGTCCCTTATGAGCAGCTCCAATGACATGGACCTAGCTTATTTTGCTAAAGAGAGCTAACCAACCCGGAACAGAGGTTAAGCATTAATCCCACAATGAAATAATAGGGTGAATGACGAGGATATAAATACCTCACCACCTCCTACTCATTCGAGGTGGCTGACCCTCGGGAGATTTAGGAGAGAGAAAATCTCCTGATGGGTCAGCCATTTGATTACATTTTCTCTGACAAGTGGGACCCACCTGACAGTCCCTTGTAGATGAATCTAACAACATAGCCTATCTGATGAGTCACCATGTGACCATTTTCACTGACAGGTGGACCCCACACCTCAGTGACCTATTGAAGGAGTCAGAATTGAACCCTAGAAATCTGCCTTTGAAGCTAACCCTAGAAAGGAGCTGAAGCAGTAAAATCCCTATGCTACATGAAATGATGTCAATGCCAAGCTAGCATTTTGATGCAACTAGTTATAAGAAATTCCAAATGTGATTTTGCTTTCAAGGCTGACCTGGTGCCAAAGCTGCAAGCAACCACCTAACCATGCTTTGATTTGTGTCAATTACTGATAAGTAGTCAGTTCTTTGACCAAGTCACCCTCATGTTAAGGGATTGAAAGTCAATTTCACAAGACTGATCAGGTGCCAAAGCTGGGAGCAACCACCTGATCAAGTCTAGATTTGTATTAATTGCTGATAAGTAGTCAGCATTTGATCAAATCAAGCCCTAATGGATATCAATATAAGTCTAATTGGTATTTAGTTAGGGTGGTTTCTGCAAGAGGGAGATAATTGGCAGAGACACAGAGCTATAATTGAGATCAGGGATTAATTCATAAGGAATAATAGGGTTTTATGGATAAAAGAATTTTTAATTCAGAGAAGCAAGGGCAAAAATGGAATTAAAAATTACAGGGATGATCACCATGAATTTAGGGATTTTTGGTGAAATTTTCATGATTTTTGGATGAGTAGAGCTATTAAAATAAATTCAGGGAAGATAAAGGCAGAATAAATGGATTAATCAAAGGCTGGGATTTGATCAAAGCAGTT
>CAXKVV010000444.1:0-34457 GCA_964058805.1 Schoenoplectus triqueter
GCAAAATTTTAGTTAGAGAGGGTCAGTAATCGGATTGCAATAACTTATCGGGTCCAAACCCATTAATTAATCAAGTAATAACTTGATCGAAAACACTATTTTTTAAAATTTAAGGGGTCAACTGACCCCCCCCCCCCCCTTGAGCCTTACTACATCTGTCCCTGCATGGAAGAATAACATAAATGAAATAAATAAGAATTACCCACTTGTATTGTCTCGTACTTGGAGTTTTTAACTCCTCTCTCAAATCGCTGGCATATTTTTCCTTTTCTTTGTCATTTTTTTTTCTTTTTTCGCCTTTTTTCCTCTCACACTAGGGTTATCTGATCGCCGAACAGGATGTGCGAAGTCGAGCAGAAGAGGTAAAGTTGAAAAAATATATGTATCTTAAAATTATTGTATCGTTGGGATACGTATCGTATCGAGATACAGACACGATTCTTAAGATTCTTCTTTCTAGAGATACAAAGTATAGATTCGTATCCTTATCTATTTGTATCGTATCGAATCGTAAGATTCGTATCGTGAATCGTAAGATACTAACTTCTATGGGTGAAATGTTCATAACTAATTTTGATTTTTTTTTTGCTTTTTGGTTTTAGATACTTCAACATGTTCTTTTTGATTTGCCTGGCTTGACCTTCTTCACAACCTATGTTCTTTTAGTTCTCTTCTGGGCTGAGATTTACTATCAGGTTGAAGGCAACTTCTTCTTCTCCACATTCCAACTCCATTTTCATTTTACAAATGTTGTTTTCTTTTACATTTTGTTTCGCGTAAAACTCTGCAGGCCCGAGCAATGTCTACTGATGGACTCAGACCCACTTTCTACATAATCAATGCAGTTGTCTATTTAGTACAGGTATCTGATTCCCTAAATTAAATTATATTGCAGCAGCTTTTTATTCTATTTTTGAAGCTTAATTATCTTTTTTTTTGTCAAAATTTGTTTCAGATTGCCTTATGGTTATTTCTTTGGTGGATGCCCATTCAACCGGTGTTTGTATTATGCAAACTATTCATTTCTGGTGATGTGTTTGAACTTTGAATCATTCATGTTGATTAAGATGTTTTTCTTTACTTTTTGAGTATGATTTGTTTAATTCAGACAAACGTTTGCCTTTTATCTCCTTCAGGTGTATCATTGTTAGCAGCGTTTGGTTTTGTTATCTATGGAGGGCGGTTAGTATTTAGTGATACTCTTTTGCCTTATTTATCGGTTTGATCCCCTCATTGATTACTTCTGTTGACTATTTTCTTGAGAAAAAGACGATAGGCTTTTTATGGCAAATTTGCCTATTAATATTGAATTTGGCATACAACACCTTCATTTGTTGTATTTGCACACAGTGCCCAAGGTTCTTTGGCTTTCTGAGATAAGAACTAATTATTTGACACAGTCTACAGATTCTATATTTTGTTCCTCTTTAATAATAATTATTCATCATCAACAATCAACATCATTATCATCATTTCACTTAATTATTAAGTAACACAGTGAAGCAGAATACGATAAAGGTTTTTTTATCTCTGGTGTGTGTGTTTAGGTTCAAGTGACTAATTGGGGTAATACCTGAAATGTTGGGTAATATTGTCCTTTCTCTTTACTTGCAATATTGTATTATATTTTTATTGTTGTGAAATAAAAAATTGCCGTTTCTTCTAAATTTAAAAGATGCTGCTATATGGGAAAATTGAGTGTTGTATGCTGATAGTTTTATGTAGTAACTAGTACTCGCATTTTGCAAAAAATCCTTCTCATAATATAACCAGTTATTCTTTGTTTCTAACTATCTTGCAGTCTTTTCATGATGTTACGGCAATATCCAACGGAATCAAAAGGGAGGGCTAAAAAACTGAAAGAGGTAAATGACACAATACCTCCACCAAATGAAAAAAGAAAAGAAAAAAAAGATGGGGAAAGATATTGAATGTCACTGTCATTCGTGCAAACTTTTTGGCTTGGTACTTAAATGATAGGTTACATAGTAAGCTTGTAGAAAATTGAGGGAAAAAATAATAATATTAATAATTAGCATACACCTGTCAGTATCATTCTTTTTTCTGGCTATATCTCACTTCTTCAATAATATCAAATATAGGTCAGTTCTGTAGCAACAATATGTTCTACTTGCTTCTTAGTGAAGTCTATTGTGGTAAGTATTCTTGCATAATATTTTTGAACTACTGAATTTGGCTTCTTTTCCATTCAGAGGCGGATGTAGGTGGAGCCAGGGGTTAGCTGCTTCTCACCTCCTGAATTTTTTTTTTACAAATACCCTTATAATTATGTACATTTTCAGAAAAAAATATGTTTGCCCCCCCCCCTCCCCCGGCTCAAAGTCTGGATCCGCCCCTGTTTCCATTCTTCTTGAAATTGTGTTATCTCGAAATATTGTTTTGCAGATGTGTTTTAGTGCATACTATGAGTCAGCGCACCTAGATGTCATGAACCATCCAATCCTTAATTTCTCATACTACTTGGTACCTTTTCCTGCTTTAATCTTATTTCCTGAGTTTGAAAAATATTGACTGATGAAAATTATTGGTACTCGCAGCTACTTGAAATCTTGCCAACAGCTCTGGTCCTAATTATTTTAAGAAAGTTACCTGCTAGGCCTGTCAGCCCGATTGATGCGCTTCACTGACAACATGGCGAATTTATCTCCTAACTCTAATCTGTATGTCCACGTAGGACCATACCAAGCATGTGTGATTTGAATTTTATTTCTTCCATCGTGTCATTCAAGACATTTATGAGACTCAGAGTGCCCTGTAATTTTATCGCCCTGTGATGTTCTGAGCATTCATTAATTTACACTTTTTTATTTCATACTACAGACTTGGTTTGCTGAATTGTTGTTAACAGTAGCTCGTACCGGGCTATCCATTTTGATTTTATGTATTAATTTTGATTCAGGAAGAGCTTAAAAAAGTGAAGTCAGGTTTTATTTACTGCATCTTATAACAAAATCGTGAGCATCGTCATTAGAAATAGCTCTGGAGGAAGCATTTACCTTTAATCTATGGAGATGCATAGACCTTTAATTTGCAGAGTTCAAAATTCTTTTCATCAAGCACCTAAACCATTAGTTATCACTTATCACATATATAATCTGTGTCATTCAATGCTTAAGTAAGGCCTACTACTCGTACTATGAGAGCCCAACGAGACTGTTATTAGGCCCAAGTCCTAATCTGGATTTCTTCTCGTTCGTCTGAAACTGCATCAATGCGTCTCTACCGACCCTTGGCTCCTTGCCCTCCACAAAAACCCTCCAAAACCCCAAGTACCTCATGGATTACCTTGTCGGAGCCGCGCCGATCCCGTCCCAGCGCCTCCTCCCCTACATGTCCGTACCTCCCCGCAAAACAAAACTTCTTCCTGTTATCGCATCTTCATCCTCCAAAACCCCAAACCCGATTCTCCGCACGCTACGCACCACCATCTCCAGTGCCATTCTGCTCACCGCCACCTCAGCTGCTCTTCTCTCCATCAGGGCACGCGCTGAACCCTCAAATTTACCTCCATCAACTGTGGAAACCATTCCTCTGTCTGAGTCCGCCGAACCTAAATCCGAAAACTCTTCTCCGTGTCAGATACCCAACATAGAAATTATCGCTCGATCTGAAATCGCTGAACCTAAATCGGAAACTTCTGATCTCTCTCATATGCTTGAGTTGAAAGAGCAACCAAGTGACGCCCTTCGCGAGATGATCTACACCAAGCTTGAGTCAGCATCTGATGATCAGGAAACACTCACCCTCCTTCGCAAGGTGATCGCCTGCCACCCCTCTGAGGTTGAATGGAAGCTCATAGCAGCTAAGCTCCTATCTGACAATCGTGAATTTACAGAGGCAAGGAAGATTCTAGAAGAGGTTCTGTCTCAAGAGCCGTTATCTCTTGAGGCATTGCATGAATTCGCATTTCTGATGCACCTCGCCAAGGAAGACTCAGTCGTGTATGAGAAGTTAGAAGAAGCGATTGAGATTGCAAAAGGAGAGAATAAGGTGAATGAGGTTCGGGAAATAAAATGCATAAAGGCACAGATGTTAGTTCTGCAACATAAATTGGAGGAGGCACTGAGGAACTTTGAGGAATTGAGAAATGAGGATGGAGAGGATTATAGACCATATTTCGCACTGGGAATGATTTTTTCTTTGATGGATAAAGACAAGGAAGCACAACAGGTGTTTCAAAAATTGAAGGAGATTTCTGGGGGTAATTTTGAAGTTGACACACTTTTGCAAAGTTGTATGTCAAGCATGAGGCTCTTTAGGACTGAAGTTGCTGGCAAATGAGATTTGAGAATTCTCTTGAGATGGATTGAGTGGTAAAAAAAAATGTATGTTACAATGATTTTGAGAAATCATTTTTTGCAGATTTAGTTCTATAGCAATAGCTGATAATGATGATCTGCACTGTGCGATGCTAGTCATGTTGGTTTCTTTTTCATCCATTGGTTTTGTGGATCAGATAGCACATGATATAACAGTTTTACTCAATTTGAGTTATCAGTTTTCTTTCTATTTGATGTCAAGGTAAGCGTGTGAAAATAAATGTCACTTATTTGATATCAAGATAGTGCATGTTCCATCGAGTTCTGCCGTACACAGTGCACTTGATTCTTGTTTGTATCCTCGCTTTGGTACAATACCAAAGCTCTATACTTGCATACTTCCATGTTCTTACTGTAGCAGGGACGTCTTCAGCCTATGCGCTGATATATATATATATATATAGAGAGAGAGAGAGAGAGAAGAGCTGAAAGCACTCCATTTTATTTCATTCAGCATCAGTCTAACAACATATGAATTTGGGATCAGCTAACAGAAATCGAACTAAAGCTGTTCTGCAGTCATAAACAGTAATTAATTGCTGACCAGTTATAGGAGTGAATGAGAAATTGATTCTGCTTTCTTCTATGCTCTGCAGCTTGCTCCTCTGTTTCTTCACATGCCGGACTGAGAATCCCGTTCCTCAGCCAACAAAATAACATGCAAAATCAATTTCTCTACATCACAGCCACATTTACACTTCGTGCTTCAAACTGAAATCAGCGCATTCGGTTACTCTTGGAATAAATTTGGAATAAATTAATAGATATGTTGTCAAAAAAAATATATATTGGAATAAATTAATAGAACTCAAAGTAGAGGGAATTAGAACTGTTGCCATCAGATTGATGGGCTACCAACTATTATTTTACAAGACCATCAACTAAAAAAAAATTGTACGATTCAAATTTATTTTGATCCCCATAAAATTGTGTTTTAGATTTGGGAAAGATCAATAGATCTTCAAATAAATAAAATCTTAAAACTAGAAAAAATACTTATAATTACGCTTTTCTACTTATACATTGATGGAGATTAAATTTCATACAATTTTATTTTCGTTTGATAGTTCATCAAAGACCGTTAAATTAAAATAGTTACAAAATGTATAATATTTTGATGATCTTTGATGGGCTATCAAACAATAATGAAATTTAAATCACCATCAATTTATAAGTAGGAAAATATATTTATAAGTTTTTCTATTTTTAAGATTTTTTTTATATTTATTTGAAAATTCATTGTCAAGATTGTCAAAATAATCCATTATCAAAGGATCCATTCCCTTTAGATTTTAGTTCTTTGTTATTTAAGTTCTAAAAGTAGAAATATAGCATAGACAAAGCAAAAAATGAATGTACTTAAAAGACATTCAGTCTAATAGCAAATTGTTTGAAATGAAAATTCTTTTGATATTAGAACTTGTATATTTTTTCTATGAAAAAAATATAAAATACCCGATCTCAGTTTCTCAACATAAATACCCAACTATCACTAACAAAAAAGTTGCCAAGTTGAGGCGGATGGCGACATGGGACGAGCGAAAAAGGGCAATTTGGAAGGAGATTTCGCAAGAAGAGAGGACTGCAAACGAGACGTGGAATGATCAATCTAGGATACTTTGGAAGGAAATCTCTGAGGTAGAAATCTAACTATGTTAAAGAACAATCGGGTGACATACAGAGATATTGAAGAGTAGCCATTAATGGTAATAATGGAGGAGTAGACACATCGACACTACAGAAAGGGAGTCGTGCAAAAGAAGAAACAATCAGAATATTGAAGAGACAGGAGATTCAGCAGGGGAAAAGCTCTCAACTAACGGCTAGTATCCCCATTAATGGTAATGGGGAAACTCCTCACACAGATGTGGCAAAAGACACTGGACGGAACAATCATGATGACCCTTCAAATCCAAGGGATACTCCTCGGTTTGTCAAACCCCCGGTTGCCTCAAGGGGGCCTGAAGTCTGCATGTGCTTCATTTACTGATACATCATCATCTAGTGTAAATTTTAGTTCTTCTAAATTTCCAACAAATAAAAATCAACATCAGGATAGGGACATCAATGAAATTTACTGGATGATGCATCACTTCACTGGCAAGAACTCTCAAAAGAAAAGGATAACTTTTTATTTTTCTCCAAATTTAATCAGGTTTTATATAAAAACTGTTAAAAAAATAATGAATATCACACTTTGAGATAAAATAAGAGATGGATAAAATAAAATTTCTTATTATTAGACATTCTTAAATCTTTCTTACATATCAAACAACAGATTACAACTCTATTTATAGACTAAGACAACAAAAATATCTAAAAAAATCGTATTAAAAATGAAATATCAAACAACAACTGTTTCAGCTGACCTATGTCCACTAAATAGTCATAACTCTATGTAGGGACTTCAAACGACTTAATATTTAAACCATTGGAAACTAGACTTCAAGTGTTCTACATTCATAGATCATACAGTCAAAATGGACATCATTGTATCTTTCATATCCCCTCATAAATCAGCTCGAAAATTCTGCAACTGTTGAATTCTAAGAGTCTCTTTTATTTTTCATTAGACTTAACATTATTAATGATAATTAAGTTTATATTTCAACAAAACTCACCCATAAACTTAATTTTAAGAACTTATATTTTTCCTCATTAATGTTGATTGTGATATTTCTTTAATCTCCTCATCTATAGTTATTATCTCTTGTTGATTTTTGTGAACTCAACACTTGCCTTTCTTGTTAACTTGTCTTCATATCATCATTGCACTTCTTCATAACTCACAGTAAATAGTGATGTCATCCATTGACGGCTTCTTCTCGATTCATTGAGCTAGAAAACCCAAAAAATCATTTGTGGTTTCATCTCATATGTCATCTAATTGTCCGACTCTTCAGGACATGTATATGTAAGATTCACACCCACACTGCAGCTCCACATCGTATTTTTTTCATGTGGCACCACACCATATTTTCTCATGGTCTTCGTACACTTCCAGCAAAATATCTCATGATGTTGCTAGTTCACTTATCTTGTCATTCATTGCACAAGTTATCATGAGTTATTGCTCACGTCGGTTTCACTCACCGATTCTTCAAAGACCACTGACAAAAATTTCACCATGCTTTTATAATATTCGGTGCTTTATACATAGCTCTCATCATTGACAAGTTTTTTTTCTTACAATATCTCTAAAACTATTTTCATGAAAAAGAACACAAAAAAGACATTCTTTTCTTTATTTTTTTATCTTCTTTTTTTTAACAAAAAAAATCAACACATGATATTTTTTTATTATTCCGACACTTTTTCTTTTCTCATAAAAAAAACAAAATAAGGGGATTCAATTTTTTTCACTGATTTTTATTGTTTTTTTTTCAATGCTCCTAACAACACCAAAAAAATTCATATACTAAAACAAACACAGAAAACACTTTTAACACTTAATTTTCTTTAAAACAAACATCGAGACTCATCATATTTTTTTTCGACATCTCTCTTTTTTCTTTTTTTTCTGTTTTCTTTTTCTTTTTCTTTGCCATGGCAGGTCTCTCTTGATCGACTGAACCTGGCTTTGATACCACTTTGTTAAAAAATAATGGTGGATATCACACTTTGAGATAAGAGAAAAGATGGATAAAATAAGTTTTCTTACTATTAGACACTGTTATATCTTTCTTACATATCAAACAACATATTACAACTCTATTTATAGGCTAAGACAACAGAAGTATCTAGAAAATTCGTATTAAAAACGGAATATCAAACAGCAGCTGCTTCAACTGACCTATGTCCATTAAAACAGTCATAACTCTCTGTAGAGAACTCCAAACGACTTGGTATTTGAACCATTGGAAATTAAAATTCAAGAGCTTTCCATCCATAGGTATACAACCAAAATGGATGTCGTTGGATCTTTCATATCCCCTCATAAATCAGTCTAAAAATTCTACAACCGATGAATCTTTCCATTCTAAGAGTCTCATTTATTTTCCACTAAACTTAATATTATTAATGATAATTAAGTTTATATTTCAACAAAAATTATTTTCTTTGGCATAGGCATCGTCTCAAATTTCAAATGAGCAATTTTATTGGCTCCTTCTTCTCCTTTATGGCTGATTTGATCGGCGTGACAGTTTGGCGCATGAGTCGGGCGCGGCAGTCTGACGCATGAGACTTGGGGTAGGGTTTAGTGTTCGGTCGCAGAGGAGGTTGCAATAGCGTCGAAGGGGAGTTGAATATGAAAACAACGAAAATGAGTGAGAACAAGTGAACGGTTTCTTTGATTTTGGAAATGTGTGAGAACGAGTGAGAGCGAGGGAACTAGTTCCCTTTAATTTTGGGGAGAAGAAAGGATTTAGGGGGCAATATGATTTTGGGATTTTTTTTAGTTTGAATCAGATTTGATCTGGTCTGTTCAATTAAATCGAACGATTCATATGAGAAACTCCGCAAGGATTCGCACCATAAAATATCCGTAAAGACAGTAGCGGAGCTTGAGACAAAATTAAGAGAGGGCTAATGAAATTTAATTACTTGCATTAAGTAATTAGAGGGGGTTAATAATATGCTTTAAGTATAATTTCACTTAGAAAATGAATACTAAATATATTATTTTGAGATTAATAGAGGGTCATGGCCCAATTTACTCTAGGGAAGCTCCGCCCCTGCGTAGAGAATACGGTTCTCCCATCGATGCGAGAGAGAGGTGGGTTGCGAGGGAATCAGGTTCTTTCAATCGAGAGAGGGCAGTGAAGGGAGAGTGGGATGGACGGTTTCAGAGTAACTATTCTCTGGAGGTAGTTTTTGTGTGGAGAGTTTTTAAAGGTTAATCACAACGGTTGTGGGAAAGTCTAAACATAAATTTTGATGCACGAGTGTTTATTTTTGTTAAATTAAGACCGTTGATCTCTGATCGAACATATCAGATCAAAAGTACTCCACCTGAAAAAAAAATTTTGCTCTCCAAAAAATATCGTTCCATCTTGGGAACCCCTCCCTGTTTACCACTGCAATGCTGACAATTCCGGGCAACTATTCTCTCGAAATAATTTTTCTATGAAGAGTTTTCAAAGGTTAATCACAACGATTCGTTTTAATCATAACAGCTGTGGGAAAGTCTAAACACGAATTTTGATGTACGAACGGTTTATTATTGTTAAATGAGGACCGTTAATATTCTGATCGAACAGATCAGATTATAGTTTTTTTTTTTTTATCTCCGGAGATGTCGTTCCCACAATCCCTCTCCTCTCCGACAGAGCCGTAGTGCTAGCGAGGTGCAATTGGTGCTTCGAAAGAGAACGAGAAAACAAGTCAAGGTGCTCACTTTTTCTTTCCTATATTTTCTTGGTTTGTACGATTCTGTTTAGGTTTGCTGATTGTATTTAGAATTGTTTGTTTTCTACAATACGGAGAGCGACGAATCCCAGAATATCGGAAAGCAGAGACCCAAAAAACAACAAAAAGCAGATCTTAAACCAACGAGGTTCATCCAATGAAGTAGACAGAAGAAATTTTCGGGGTAGTATTAATATAATAGTAAAAATAATTCCCTGAATTATAGTGGGTCTAATTTGATACTACTTTTCGTAGAGTTCATTGCATAATTCTTGAACTTAGCAAGTGTTAATTGTATTTTCTTCAATAAATGTTTGATGGATTTTATTTAGAGGACTTGTAAATCTGGAATGAGGGTTGCAAAAAGGGGAAAAAAAGAGTTCTGATGAAAACATTGATGTCATTCTCTTTTCTATACAGATTCCAGTCCCTATCCAACTCTTGACATTTAAGCATTTTTAAGTCCGATGGTATATTCAGTATTGATGCACTTAGTTTTTGTATGCACCTGTTTCAATTCTCTCTGTTTCTTTTAATCTGTAGAAAAAGAAAATGACTCCATTGAAAGGAGATGACGCTAAGGGCAAGGTGGTCTGGTGCAAGCACTGTCATAAGAAGCGTTTCTGTATTCCTTGCATAAAAAACTGGTTGGTTTTCCACGAGGCCATCATATGGGAAGAATGTCAGTATATTGATGATCACTTTGGTTTGTTGTATCATGTAAAATCATTGATAAAGACCAGCTTTGTGTTCGACTCCGTAGTTCTTATGAGATAGTTTGAACAAAGGTTGATAATTAATTTCCTTATTGCTCTCATATTTCTTTAATGGACCCAAGTCCTGAGTGCTTTAGATGTTCAAATAAACATAATAAATATATCTTTTTAAAATTTGAAATGTTTGAAGTTAGAAATTTTTGCCTTCAATTTAAATTCTCTTAGAATTAATTTAACTGATATTTCAATCAATCCCCTACATGCGCTGTCTTCAGTCTGTCCCTTTCAATACAGGAAAATCTGAGTAATTGCATTAGTTTGTTTTAAAAAAAATTCCTTCTAATTTCAGTTTTAGTTATATTTTTCGTGGCTTTACAGGATTGAATGATTGATGCTCAGTTGGGGCTTTATTAACATTTTCCTCTTCTTCACAATTTTGATACACATCAATTGACCTGGTGTTGACATCAGTGTTGTAAGTCTATTTCTTAGTTCGATTTGTAGTTATTAATTTCTGATGATATAATTGTTGGTTGGAACGTATAGAGAAGCCCTTTCAAAATGGGAAGGGGTGCTAAATTTATTTCTGTCAAATTAAGTAGAGAAGCCCTTTCAAATTGCTTAGTTTGATCTTAATCAGTTAGAAGTTTTGATGTCTTATTGCTCACTTACACTTCAATCTAAGAAGGTTTAATTTGGCATGATCAGGTATGCCATCAGGGTATTACTTTATTAAATGTTCCTTTCTTTTTCTAGATTGGAGGAAAATGGCAAGCTTATGCTTATATCCTTTGACAAGAATCAACAATCTGGTTTAGTTCTTTTGATAATATTATTTATACTTAATTTAACCAACTAAACTGATGGATATATTCAAATAGTTTATATATTGTGCTTCCGAACAAACAACTAATAGTTTAAGAAAATAACTGATAGACTTTTATTATTCTATGGCAGATGCTGAAAGCATCAAGAAAGGAGAAGATCACTCCTGATTATCTACGCATCTTGGTCAGTGAGGGTTCACTTATCAAAGTCTATAAAGAAATAAAGGCTGACGACCTGCAGTCCTCCACAATTTGAGGTAGAAATTCAAGATAAGTTTTTTCACTACTCATATAGAAACTAGAATCACTATATGATTTGTCCAGTGAGGATATAATAGAATCCTTGTCTTATATAATAGAATCACATCTTTGTACAGTGAATACTTCGAGTTTAAAAATCAAAACAACAATGTCCAGTGAATTTAAAAAGGTGAGGTACTATTGTCAAGTGAATTTCTTGAAAACTAAATTTAAAGAGTATTCACATCTCTGTCCATTGAATACTTCGAGCAATTATTGCTCTCCACTCCGATCGTTATGCCCTTTCAAGGTTAAGTTTCTAAATCTTTTTATGTTTGTTCTTTAATATATTTAAGTGAATATCAACTTCAGAGTCACCTCACTGGCAATCATGCTCCTCTCTGTGACAACCACGCTTCTCCACTGGTATGTTTATGTTGGTTGTTATGAGATATATAGTTTTGAATTTTTGTTAATTGAAAAGGCAACAATTCTCCGGTTTTAGATGGATATTTTTCCTTAGCCGTGCTCAATTTCTTATCTTTATTAATTATTGATTTTTATTTCACTCTGATCTTAGCTGGGACACTGTAAGTGTACTTGATTAATTCAGATGCAAAAGAGTTATCAGTGTTGTCTAATAAAAAATTTTGGTATGATTTGTCTTCCTATTGTAAGAAATTTGTACTTTGAGGGAACTTTCTTTTACTTTTGACAAGAAATAAGAATAACTATGATAATTATCTCCTCCATGCGTCTCTTTTTAATTAAATAAGATTCTTTTGATGTAGGCTTCATTTGGCAAGGCAGACACAAATTAGAATTTGCATATCCAAATTAATATACTAATATGACAAATCTGAATTTCAGGTAACCTCCATATCTTGCTTTTGTATTTGTTGTATGTTTTTGTTATGGTCTTATAAATATTGATTATTTACTTTTAAGTTGTTGTCATATTAGAATGCTTTGGGTTTGGCTTATTACATATCTTTGTTATTGATATTTGCGTTTTGACAAGGCTTTGATACCAGTTAGTTTATTTTGATATTTTGCTCGATAAGTCCTTTTTTTGTTTAAAATATGTGCAGAGACTGATGTATGAGCAAGAGAGTGGTTTATTTGATTTTAGGAGAATGGATAAGTCTCCTATCTTTTATTAGATAGAGGAGATGATCCAGTCACAACTTAATTTAATCAATGGACTTATCGAGCAATGTTTCATGAGCTGATAGGAATTAAAGATAACAAAGTTGATCTTAGAAACATTGGCAAAGTTCCAAAAGATCAGCAGGTTTTCAGTTTTCACCTTTGCAACCTAGAGAGAGTTTAACATGCAGGTAGTTGTTAGTTAGATACCCGCTATTTGCTAGCAGCTAACATCTCTAGGATGGAAGGAAATATGGGGAAAAAATGTTATTTTATTTGATTTTGATTTGGGTGCATTTTTTAGGATGGAAGCACTTTCTTGAAAGGCATCCATACCGACGGCACTGGTTTTATTTCTGAAGACCATGTCCTGCAATGTCCCATTTATGTGTCTAAAAGGGATCATTAAGGTACATTAAGTTTTTCTATTTTCATCTGATAATATGAAAGTATTTTAGGCTATTTTAGGAAGTTTTGGTGCTTAGAACATCGAATGTGATAAATCAACCCTATAAATTATAATTGTACCTCAGTTTTTAATTCACGTATTAATTACTAATTCATTTCAATTTAAATTTCCTAATTTCTTTCAGGCTGGGACGGATGGCCTGATCCCTGCTGGTTCAACAAGACAAAGGATTGATAATAATGATGGACCGGTACGCTATAATTCACTACTTCCTTTAAAAAAAAAGTAAGTGCTCTCTGGATTTTCTCATGAAGATGGTTCAGCCAGTGTCGGAATCTAACCATGGTTATTCCTAAGGTAGTTGTAAGATATCATTTTTTATTGTGCAATTGGAAACTTGCAAAGCCCTATTAGCTAAATTAGGTCTTTATCAAGATGGTGCTTGAGAAACTGACAAAGAAGAGATCAAAATTGTCAATAAGTCGGTGGTATTCTGATGCTCTATAACTTTATGTTGAATGGACGCATTGACATGGTTGCTGGCAGCAAAATCTGTTAATTATGGCTGATCGTGCATGTTATCTTGTGTTGAAGCATTGTTAGGCACACTTATAATTTGGTTCTTGACCCAAATGTATTTCGAGAATTCTATTGATTTGTCAATAACACCCAACATTCAAGTAGCTTCTGATTGTATAATTTCTGTTATAAATGGAGGACACCTTCAATGGGTTTTTTTTTTAACTTCAGATTTTTTATTACAATTCAACTATGAGGTGGTCACTTACTGTCTTTCATTATTATATTTTTTTTCACGGAGTGTGGAGATGAAAATCTACTCGTGAGTAAATTTAAATGGACCATTAATTCTTTCATTTGCTCCCTTTTCATTGAAATCATAAAAAATATTAGGTTAAACATTTTATTAATTAATTTGAGTCCGCGCCTAAGAGTGGATACATTTACTAGTAATATATAAAAGCCCTTAAAATATGCTTCAATTTTAAAGAGCCATAGCGCCTTTTACATTAACCATCGGAGAAAATTATGCACGGCTGTGATCTAAACAAACTCTCTGTTTTTTATTCATTTTTTTAGTTTACAAATTTTTGTTTGGTTGAATATTTTAGTTAATTCAGTTTTTATTTTTGGTCCGTTTTTTATTTTTCTAAATCGTACAAACTGAATAGTTCAAAATTTATCAAACAAATTTATTTTATTTGATATACATAAAGATTATATCAAAGATAATTCAAATTTATTTTATCACTGTGGCCCCTCCTGCGCTGGTATCCAACCAAACTTAGTCTAATGGGGCTGTTACTGGTATACTTAAGAACTGATGCTCCTTGACTTGTCCTTAACCGTGCTGCTGGTTATTTTGTGGTCCTTACTGGTTTGGTTTGGTTGTTTTGATGATGGAGTTGTTGCCTTTGCTGATTAGTTATTGCATTGTTACATGCTTATGATGTTCTTTTGCAAGTCTGTTTGACTTGTTGGCTAGTTTTCTGTTGACCATGAAATCGCTTGTTGCCTTGTCTTTTGCTAGTTGTTAACCATGTTGCCCCTGATATTTATGTTGAGGCAGGCGAATTGGACTTGTTGGGCCTATTTGTAAAATGGGAATATTGGATTTAGAAACTGGAATTGGAAATAAGATCCCAACCAAATAGCAGGATTACTAAACAAAATTATATTGGGCAGATAAATGAGATTTAAAATAATTTAAACTTTAATTAGGATTAGAAAAGAAATAAAATAAGGCCCGATATTAAAATTCTCAAGATAATAAAAAACGATTAACTTCAAATATAACTAATTAATTGGAAGCCGTCTTTCGTTCTATGAACTAATATGTAAATTTAAAGATCAGAAAATAATTACATGATCTACTTCATTATTAAATATAAAAATAGATACCATGGGATTAATTGAGTTTTTATTTATTTTATTTATTTTCAGATAATATAGTTTTATATATAATTAAAATTTTTGAGATAAGAGAAATATCAAAATGATAAATAAAAATGACTTATAGTTTATTTATAACATAACCATAGATATAGTAATTGTAAGTAAAAAATATTAAATGCACTAGTAATAAAAAATAATATTAATAAGTATCATAAATTTTTATTAATATTTTTTATGTGTAATAAATAAATCTGTTAAATATAAAACATAAAACATTATATATTAATTAATTTCTTTTTTTTAATAATATAAGATGAGACTAAAATATATTAATAGCAAAGTAATTGATATCCCTAGGATGGTGGTATTTAAAAATTAAAAGAGTGCAAGATTGTAAAAAACTAAGGTAGAAATGTATAAATCGATTTGGAACTTAATGTTTAAGTGTAACGGAATATAATTCAATTCGATTCAATTCTCATAAGAATATAGCAATCAAAGAAATGTGAGAATAAAAAAAGATCAAACAAGAACACAAAATATAACGGAGTTCGACTTAAAAATGTTTACGTCTTCAGGACTCTCAACCTCCAACAATTGAGGTTGAGCCAAAACACTAAAAAAATAGTTTTACACTTATAGAACTTGATCCCTTACACAAAAATGGGCTGCCAAGCCTATCGGTAACAAGAGTGACAACACACTAAAAAATAAGAAGTGAATGACAACACACTTAAGAAAGATGAGCACTACAGCTCAAAAAATGTGAGCACAATAGCTCAAAACAGTTTACAAGTAGATCACGAAGGGTCAAGTTAGGAGAATGGAGAGAAACTAGATTGAACTTAAACAAGAATTTTACTAATTGAGTGTTTTTATCTCTTGGATTGTCTATTTCACTTTGTATATGGCTAGTAAGCTCTCTGAAGTAATGATTTAGCTAGATGGATCAGATTATATTCAGTGAGAGAGGTGGTCCTTTTAAAATAGATATTCTGAAACAGCTGAAGAACTATTTTCGGCCTGAACCGTTATAACGATTTGGGAATTATTATAACGGCTTAGAAAGAATAACCGTTGGATCTGATTGAACTGAAACGTTATAACAATTCACTGAATCATTATACGTTTCATAAATCATTACAACGATTACTAAGTCGTTACATAACGATACGCTCTGATTTCTTTGAGAATTTTGTTTGCCTTAGAATATTTTTGAGTATGAGATGAGATGTTATAACGATTACTGAACCGTTATAACGATTACTTAACCAAATAAAATATCCCATCATTAGCCTTGATTCTTGTGCACTAATCCATTTGCATTTTAATCTCTACACAAAACTCAAACAAGGCAAATTATAAATTTCAAGGTTATTTTGCAAATTGATAAATCAAAGAAGATATTTAGTGTAACAGTAATATATATTAATTAATTTCTTTATTCGATTCCAATTATCATTAAATTGAATGAATAAAATCATCTCTTTTGCTAATTGCTTGTGATAGTGTGTTTTCTTTATTTGTTTGTTTTATCGCTTGTCGAACTATAGACGTCGAACGCCTCGACTCGAAATCTAATGTATACACCGTGAAATCATCAAATAATCCAATGTTGATCTTTAATAAATTTAAGAATTCCAACAAAAATAATTAAACTCTAAACATAACAAAGTGACAAATATAAATAAATAAAATATTTCGCATCTTATATTTACAGTAGAAATATTATCAAAATTTTAAAGAAAAGGAATTCAATTTAAGCAACTCAAATGCATTGCAAGACTCTATATAGAATTTAAATATAACTTACAAGATTATATAATTAAAACTTATAAGAATTTAATTTATTCAAAAATAGGAGATATAGCTGATTCGGGTTCACTCGTGGAGTACAAAACTGTTTCCAACCTCATAGATGCGGATATGGGTCTTAAGACTGACGTTTTTCTCACAGAGTAAAGTAGCTAAACGATCCTCTCTAGCGCTCTCAGATATGTGTTCCTGATATTTAACTTTTCTTTCTTTAGAATTATGAAAACACAAACCAGCTTCTTACTCTATTTTCAAAATGATATTGAATTGCGGTGTTTTCAATCCAACATTTTTTATTAGTGATCTTGTATTTGATTGTCATATGCTTATGGTACTTTGACAATTATTTTTGACCTATCTTCATTTGTATGTCATCTGCATGTCATTTTGCATGTAGATAGAGCTTGAATTAGTCCTAAGTTTGATATAGTTTTAAAAAGTATTTAATTAATAAATTATACTTGGTTACATATATTATTAGTTAGGTAAAAAATATTTTAAGCATATATTAAATATATGAAAGTGTTGAGAGACAGACCGAATGGTCTCAGTCATCAACTTCCTGGTATAACCAGACAAGCATATTATGTATGTAAGCATTGATACTTGAGTACCGCTATCTGACGGTCATTCACCGCGTCTCATCACTTGATGAGTTCGACAGTGCCACGAGCATTTTTATTTTAAATCATACTATTATTTATTATATTGTTTCTCAAAAAATTAATTAAGTGATTAGAATTCGATCCTCAGTATTTAATGTGCATGCCATATTAAGTTATGGAGTCTATTTCGTTTATAGTATATTATTATTTAGTTGGCATATTAGATGTGAAACCTTGAAATTTTAAAACTAATAAAATATGGAAAAAATATTTTTTTTATCAACTTAAATTAAAATTTTATAAAAACTGTAATGAAGAAATCAATTAAAAATCTAAATTTTGAAAAATTAACTTGAATTGTAAAACAAGGAGGAAAGTATCAATTAATTAATGAAATGTCAAATTAATGAATTCAAATATTAATATTTATTTAGAGTATATAGATTTATTAGATATAAAAAATAAAATGAAATTTATTATGATAAGAAATGAATTGATTAATTATAAATATCTAAAAAAAATTATACCATGCAAGAGTCTATAAGTCAGAGCCACACAAAATTCATCTAACTTAAAAAATCAATTTGTTTCTCTGTCCCCTTTTTTTTGCCTTTTTTTCCTCTCTTTTTTCTCATCGATCCTCTGCCTTTTTCTATGACCATTCTTGTCCCTGTCCTATCTCTCATTTATATCCCTATCGATAATTCCTCATCTGCTGATTCTCCACTTACTCACCTCTCAATCGAGCTCCTCACTCTTCCCTCGGGCGACTATCATCTGGAGAGAGTTTTTCCGTGGAGAGTTTTCAAAGGTTAATATGAATGGCTCATTTTAATCACAACGGTTGTGGGGAAGTCTAAACATGAATTTTGATGTACGGAGGTTTATTATTATTAAATTAGGTTTGTTGATTTATGATCGAATAAATTAGATCAAAAATATTCTATCTAGAGAGCTTTGTTTTGTTCTCCATATGATATTGTTCCCTCTTCCCCCTCCTGTCGCTCACATCTCTATCTATTTCTCTCTTTCGAGAATAAAACACCAAATCCCCCTTTTCACTTCTCTTATCCAAGTTGAGGCTGAAACTCAACAAGCCCTCATCCTTCTCTCGCGTGGATCACCAAACCATCGTTGGCTCCCTCCTCCAAATCGTGAACCCACTCGCCTCACACTCATGTGCTCGTGTGCTGTCGCAAAACCCAACCCCTTCACCTTGGTCTCGCTGATGGGTCTCCCAGACTTACTGCTAGCAGCCCTGATGCAAGAGCAAACGTCCTACAAGAAAACTATTGTGGCTTACTATCACACTCCAAAATAATTAAAACAGATTAGGGGTGATTAATGTTGCCACGTACGTATAATAAGACGTGCATACAGAAGGCTAAATGAATAAAGTATAATAGCACGGAATAAACATAATAATAATAATTATTATTATAATAAATACATGACAAAATACAGTCCAGAATAATAATATAAAATACAACGCCCGCATCGACAGGGCTGACTCTATCGAAATGGACAGCAAAATCTCTCAAATAAAATCCAAAATAAATAAACAAAAAACCTGATATTTCGAAGAGTCCTAATCAACTACATTGCTCATATGCTGATGCGGCGAAACACATTTGTCATCATGCAGGACTGCACCTAGCACTCTCTCCAAGATAATCATGTACCTATAAATCTGGATCCGATAATCACCGTGAAAACATGAGTAATTTAAAAATTACTCACTATGAATTTAGATCTAGCCTTAAGATTTAATTTTCTTTCCTAGACTGGACCCAAATACCGACATTGGTATTTTAAATGTAATATAATATTTATTAATGAATGTAAGTATATTTATGTGCACTTTTTGAGAAATTCGCTAATATACAATGACATGAAATGATAAGGAAACTCAAAATAAAAGATCTATAAAAATAATTTAATATAATATAAAATATGAGAAAGAAACACCCGTAATGAAAACACAGAATGTAAATTACCAAACTATCTCAAGCAGGCGCCACCAGCATCCAAACTTACGAACTTGAGTCTTTCCTAAGCGGACGCCACTAGTGACCCAACTTACTAACTTAGGAATTTATGTTTATAAGTTAAAAATTAGGTTTTATAAAAATAAAATAAATCAAAATAAAAGAAAATAAAAAGAAACTTGATTAATTTAATTAAACATTTTTATTTTATTAAGTTGTGTTGGTGTTTTAATGTAAGAGATTCATTATATCTATTCAGTAATTTTATTTTGAGGCAGATAGTTATATTATTTCCCCATATTCAAGTTTACATATCAGTCCATGGATACCGCCAACATTTCGGAGCAGTCTCCAATTAATTATTCTCATTATTAAATTAATCTCTTTTTAATTATCTTGATACTTTTAAATATTGGGTCTTAAATCTATTTTTTCTTACTAATTCTAATTAAGTTTTAAGTTAATTATATATTCATTTGTCGGCCTAATAATTTGGATTAAATCCTAGTTAATCTGATTGAGTCTATACTCCTTTATTGCTTAAATTTCTAATTCTTTCTAAATCTTTGTCAGCCCAGCCACAAATCTTAGCACAACCACATTCAAATGCTCAATTATAGAGACAGATCACACAAGGCAACAGACACAACCAAAATCACAAAAAATCATGCAACAAGGCAATAAGCAAAAATTAGGACAACAACAAAATCGAGCAACAGGGGTAAGGCCTAGGCACAAGTAGTCATAGACCAGCAGAGGTACAACTCTCAACCAGCAAGACAAAACAAGGCAGCATATGGGCAGACAACCAAGGGCAACAACACCCCTACCAGCAAGACACATACCAGTGACAAAGAAGGACAAAAGGGCCAGGTCAGAGTAGTATTAGTTTAAATACCAGCAAAAAGGGGCAGAGCAACAACCCAGTGATAAAAATCAGCATAGTAGTGTACTACTTGTTGGGATTTTATCAGTGTAACTAGTGTATAAATTCAAAAAATTTTATCTAAAAAACTAAAAAGATCTTGTATGTAATTTAAAATAAACCAAATATAAGTTATAAATAAGATTAATATACCTTTGATGCGTGTTTGAGTCACCGAAAGGGCAAAAAATAATCGGGAGACGCGCACGACACTAAGAGACCAACCGAGATCTCCTCCAACAGTATCACCAAGAACAACCCATAAATATCTTCTCAACCTCTTGTTAGGGCAATTGAGAGTGCTCTCCTTGATCATCTTGTCCTTCTCCATGAATTCTAACTCTTAGAGGTGGTGGAAAGGGTTCTCAACACATGTGAAAATTAAAACTGGTTCAGCAGAATTTTGGGTCGGTTAGGGACGACAAATCTCAAGTTTCATGACTATATATATGAACTTTTTTTTAGATGAAAACCTTTCACTAATAGTTGACCACGTTTTTTCTAAATTTGGCTATTTTTAGAGCAAGATAACTCCCCAAACCGACTCATAAATCGAACCGTGCGCAGAACCGCACTATGCAGAAAACTGTCCAGAATTCACTGTGCCCAGGGCCGTACGGGGTCCTATGTATCCCAAAAATACTCTCCAGTACCTGCTTTTGACCCATTTTGACCTATCTATCAAACTCTTTGATAGATATACTAAATTAATCATGTCTAATGATTAATTAATTCATGTTAATTCTAGAGAACTAATACCAAAATGATCAAGAAATGTTTATAGTCTTTGTTCTTATACGGTGTGACCCTTTGGGAACTGTATACACTTAGCAATGAGATTAAAATATTTTTAATCATCATAAAATCACAAGTGGCACCTAGCAATGTGCATTGTGACCCCTAAGAAATATAAATATAATGTACGCTACAAATATTTTGGTCCTAAACGACGACAATCGTCCCAAGCACATTTCATGTCACATGATATCCAGAACGGTGTAAAATAGGAACGCGTCATTCTTACACTACATTATTTATGGTTGCCCAATTTGGATATCATTGCTCACGTCAACAAACGATGGGGACATCAGTATTCTTAATTCATACTTCTTTTTCATACAAAAGATGTACATCGAGATAAAATCTGTATGGCTGCCAATTACGGATAACGTTGGATAATATCTACAAATGCAAATCATTTGTATAAGAAGAACACTCATCTCATACCTAAGAATTAGCAAGCAAATAAAATACTAATGACACAAACACAGTCCTTATGGTATTTTATTACAGGTCAAGTCCAATAACATGTCCAACACATTATTTGTGTAATTGAGCCGATAACACTTATCGTATGATTTGTGAAACACAATCATCACTCAACTTACACACTAATCTTAATTAATTATTGTTCCTAAGTAATTAATATATTAGGGATATTTTAGAGTTATTATTAATTAATATATATATTTCACAATTGAGTCTAACTCAATATACAAATAATAAACCACTCAAAGAACAAATGATATATCATAAATAGTCATCCTAATACATAATCTAAATATAATCATCACATGATTGGCTGTAGATCACTCTAACACTAACACTACTAACCCCATAAACAATAAAAATAAATTAGATTACAACAAGTAAGGGGCAATTCAAAAACTAAGTATCTAACCCGATCCTCGCTTCATTAGTACCGCTAGTACTAGAGTACCAAGGATGAGACCCGACGTCTAAATGACCAAACTAACAACTCAACCCTTCATTTATAACCTAGCATCAGCCAAATAAAGCCAAGCCAATCAACCAACTAGAAATCAAACAGACCAAGTTGTTTCATGTTTACCAGTATCAGAGGGCAGACAAGAGCAACAGAGGGCGCAACAAGCAAAAAGAGCAATAACAAACAAGGCACATAGGGATATTAAGCATAAGGGTGCATCTCATAGAAAATAAACCAGCAAAAATATACAGTTTCAATCTAGGTGTTATACCAGCATGGAAATCAGAAAGAGTAAAGAGCAAAAACTGTGCAAGCAAGGTAGTAAGGGGCAGAGAGGGGCATGAGGTGGCAAAAAAGGCGAGCATCTCCTCCTCAGAAGCTCCGACCAACCCTTTCTTTCTCAGTAATCGGGACACAAGATTAAAATAATATATTTGTTCTTATCAATTTATATTTTTTTAAGTTATTCTCAGCACATGAGATAACAAACAACCAACATAAAGAGAGGGAGGCTAGGAGCTCCAATTTTAAGGAGGAGGGTGAGAAGCAACAGTCAAGGGGATGAGACATGGTTAAGCGAACTAGAGGTGCAGATTGGACAGCTAGAGTGGACGGCGAGAGGAAAGTTTGGCGAGTAAAGAAGAGAGATAGAGAGGGTTCTCGGTCGAGGTGGCAATCGGGCAAGTCGGGTTTAGGTCGAGTCAGTTTGATCTTTTAGAAGAAATTAAGTTGGGTTGGGTTGGGTCAAGGTCGGGTCAGGGTCAAATCAATTTACATGTTATGTTTTTTCATATCTTTGATAGATTTCGATTGGATTAAAGGTCATTTGATCTCGGGTCGGGTCGGGTTCAGGTCGGATTAGTTTGACTTTAAAAAAAATCAGGTCAGGTCGGGTTTGAGGTCCGAACGGGTCGGGCGAGTTTCTTAGGTCGGGTCGGGTTCAAGTCGAGTTGGGTCAGTTTGATTTTTTTTAAAAAATCAAGTCGGGTCGGATTTGGATCCAAACGGGTCGAACGAGTTTTTTAGATTGGGTCAGGTTCTGCCATCTCTAATTCTTAGAGGGGGAGTGAGAGAGAATTATTTCTCACAGGGAAAATCAAAAAAGGAAGTGGGCTCGACCAAAAAGAGAAGAAAGGGGTAGATTCAGAGAGAGGGGTGAGTCAGGGAGTAGGGCAGATTAAATGAGGGGGAAAGGATGAGTAGGCAGTTAGAGAGAGAGGGAGAGAGAGGTGATGGGTAATTAATGAGGAGAGAGAGAATCATTTGGGATTGTTTGGGATCAAAAATTTAGGGTCTTTGGTGTGGCAACATTGAGTTTATGAAATTTCATTGTTCGGTAAATTTACGTATCTTGTTATTATCACTCTTTTATTTTAACTATTGTTTTTTTAATTATTAAATTTTAGTTTAATTTAGTCATCATTTTAATTAAGGAGATTCTAAATCCCAATTCGGTTTTCAAACCATTTAATGAATTAAGTCTTTAAACTCTAAATATTATAATTTATTAAATCCCGATTAAAATTTGAAATTGTTGGAGTATAAAATTCGCATACATAAATATATATATATATATATATATATGATATTATTCGTTGATTTTATTGATTATTCACTTGACCCTATTTTCTATTAATTATTATTTCTTTAATTATTTATCGATTTATTTATTTTGTTTATTTAAATATTCATCTTTTTAGATTTTTTTTCCTTCATCTGTTGGCTCAAATATCATTTATTAAATATATTTAATCATTTAGTTAATATTTTAATTATTAATATTACTTAATTAAAATTTGTGGTTTGACACTCACCTCTCACCAGTAACCCCTAACTAAGACCAGCAGATGTCGTCTCAGCCTCCGCGCCATGGCTGACAGCAGAGCCGAGCGACCCCTCTGAATTCACTCTTGGTGCCTTCTCTATTTCTAGTAATTCCTTTCCTCTGCTGGCCGTGTGGGTCTTGTGCCGGAGCTGAAACTGCTGTTGCTTGTTGACTATTGTTTTTGATTTGACTGCCGGCTTGAGCCGTGCTTATCTCAATGCTTGCTTGTGTGCTTTGTTCTTATTTCCACTGTTGCGATATGAACATTGTTGGCTGTGTTTTAGTATGATAGCATGATATATTCACAATCGAATCCTTAGAAGCCGACACCAACATATACTAATGCTGTAACGACATGTGGGTACAACCGTACAAGTATTTCAGTGAATATAAAGTGGCGCAACTCACATTGTACGTTAAAGAAATTCCAGATTAAGGGGCTATGGGATATCATTAATAATTTGATCGAAATATGACATGGTATTGTGAATTGGAAATTTGTAAAATATCTTAGCCTTATGGTTCAGAAGGTATATGCATGTTAAAAGTGTAATTAAAAGTTAAATTAATTAAATAATGAAGTTAAGCTACGTGTAATTAATTTAAATAAATAAATTAGTTGCATCAATCAAAATTAATATAAGTTAAAATAAGAACCTTAAATAATAATTATTATGATTCAGAGTCCAGTCTATTTTGATCTAATTAAATCAATCCTAAATAATGTCACTCATAAATTTAATCAATTTTTGAGTTCATAAGTTCCTAAAAAGTATCCCGACAAGTCGATAATCGAGTACACTTATGACGAGATGACGAACGAGACCGCAGGCCCCGTTGAATTCCCAGTAATGTTGTGCTTCCGTCCTTACCGAATTATTTATGTGCAGATTGCACTGATATTATGATTTATTTAGATAAGACTTTATTTGTATTTCATAATATTAAAATTATTTACAATCATTTTATATGTATTTCACTTAATATTTCATTTGTATATTGTTAATTAAATACTTTAGAAAATTAGATTGAATAAGATAGATTAACTTATGTAGAATTTTTTTTAGATAATTACAAATTTTTTTTATAAAGATCAAGTAATATCTTTAAAAATATTTAGAACATAATATCATGGATTAACTTTTAGTTGTATATTTATATTATATTAAGAGTATTTACTAAATATTTATGAAGATAATTAGTTTGGAAAAATATAATTAATTAAAGTGTTATATGTTATATTTAACGGTACTAACATCTTAATTAACACATTTGATTAATGCAAATTATTATTGAGAATTTAGAAATTAAATTATAAATAACAAATATTATAATAATGTATATTTATGTTATAAGTTATTAAACACTATAGTTATGAAACTAATAGTATTTAAAAATGATAGTAAAATAAATAAATAATTTAAAAGTGTTTAAGTACACAATGGATGGGCTGAGTGACGTCGGACTAGATTGATCTAGGTCGAGATATTTTTGAGTATATGATAAGAATTATGTTGCACTCGACTATATGACGGTGGTTGTTTTCTACCATCACCTTTAAGAAACTCTATTTGTTCGATCGGTCACTGAGATCATCATTTGATGGTCTCGGGGTTTAGTGTTTACTATTTTCATATCTTTTTTCATTTCTTTTGTATATATACTTCATTTTCAGTGAGCGATAGTTTTAGCTTGGCTGCATTGTGAGACATGTCATTCTTTTATTACCAAGAAGCTATGTCAGCTAACCCTCTAACATCTTCGTCAATACTCGGTATTGGGCGGCAAGCCGGACACTACTCATGAGGTGTCTAGGATTTAATACTTGCACACTGGTAGTCTTTATTGTTCCAGATTGTTAAGCATATGACAAGTTGAGTCATTATTATATTTTTATTTATTATTATAATATTGGTAAGAGACTGAACGAGATCATAAAAAAAATATTTTAACTATATAAGCGAATCTGTAGATCTCTTCAAAAACTTTCTAAAAATTTTAGATCCCGTTGAGATATATGTGCTATGGGGTTTATCTCTCGTATTTATATTATTATAATATTTTAGATATATTTTATTTTCTTAATAAAATTATTATGACATTCATATAGTGTATTTTTATAAATTCTTTTGCATTCACCCTTATACAACACTTAAGAAATAATTAATCAACTTAAAAATATCAAATAAAAATCTTATGTATTTATAATTATTATATCTTCAATATGTTAAATTAAATGAGTTTTAAGTCCAAATCTAGAGATATTGAATGCCTTGTTGCCTAGATCAAAATTCGCATTGAGTGGCTTGTCACATAGGTTCTACAGTGGTTTTGGGTTACAGGTTTGGAGATAGATTATAGACTGTGATGATCGACCTTAGAAGATGTCCATAATTCCAGTGTCATTTATTTTATTTTTATTTTCTTTGTGATTGTTAGGTAGTCTGATTTGATTATTAGTTTCCTTTTTGGTACCATCTCATTTTGTATTATTTATCATTTTTTTAAAAGTCTGATCTTTATTTATTTTTATGGTATGTATAAATGAACTTTTATTATTTTATTGTGATAAATGAATGACTTGTGTAATTTTATGCCTTGCATGTTTGCGTGTTTTTGTGTGCAGGTGGCGGCTGCCACTCCCGAACACTATTCATTTGGTTTGGGGTGTGACATTAGATATCTCAATATGTCCGAACAGATTTCTCCTCTGATTCCTGATTGGTATAGAGAAAGTCGGGAGCTCTCCTTAACACCTGGTTAGTACAAAGAGTTTTCTATTTTATTATTTATCCCTTTCTTTCTTTAATGGATATTTATCACATTATTTTGATATGACAACTGAGTCCTACTTTATTTTATTTTTCTATCTTTAGTGAGGTAGATTATTCGATTCATAATATCATACCATATGTTTTCTTGCAGTTCACTCTCCTATGGCGATATCACCTCAGAAGGCCGAATTTTTTAAATTTAAAGTTCGTAAGTTGAGTCGCTTGTGGCGCCCATTTAGATATGTCTCAAATTTATGAGTTGGGATGCAAATGGTGTCCACTTATGGATTGGTTTGATAATTTACAAACAGGATTTGTATTACGGGTGTATCATATCTCGTATCCTTATGTATACTTTATAATATTAATCCTCAAAATTTTCTAATTTGGGTTTTTTTATCATCTCATGTCATCGCATATTAGATATTTTTAAAAGTTGCATATTTTTTAGAAACTACATTTACATATATATATAGAGAGAGAGAGAGAGGATATACCGTCAGTTTAACTCAAAAAGTATATCAAATCATCTCCAAATTTGAAATTTTCACTCTCATTAAATTCTTCATATTGAAATCTTATGGGTTACAAAAATTTGGGATATTTTGAGTTTTTTATGTCACTCTTTTTAATTTTTGAATATCGGCTCTAAAAATAATAATAAAATATTCAATATTTGTACATTATTTTCAAAAAATTGAAAAGACCGACTTAAAAAACTCGAAACATCCTAAAATTTTGTACCCCATAAGATTTCAATATGAACAATTTAATGAGAGTGAAAAATTAAAATTTGAAAATGATTTGTTTTTGAGTTAAGCTCACAGAAGGCCTCGATGAGTTTAAACTCATAGTATCTTTACTATATATATATATATATGATTTATAACAAGTAATTATATCTAAACATTTACGGATATTATTTTACAAAGATGTATTTAAAACACCAGTATTGATATTCGAGTCTAGTCTAGGAGGAAAAAAAATCAAATCTTAAGATTGAATGTAAATTCGTAATGATTACTTATGTTTTCAAAGTGATTGTGTGATTTACATTTTTAGGCACGGTATTTTCTCGTGAGTGCTAGAAGATTACAGAAAAATAAAATCCAGATCCCTATTTCGTTCTATTGTTTATAAATTTATGTATTACAACCATCTATTATCGAGTGCTTGCATCCATATAATATATAGAGCTCATTAATCTGCCAGCATCATCAGATGCCATGGCGTATTGTTAAGTTTGGTGGTCCATATCGAACAATTTTTTTTTGAGTAAAGTATCGAATAATCATTATTTATCTCTAGACTGACGTAACCCCAGGCATTTTGCCTCTTCTCTGTTGTTTCCTTCTTCTTCTTTTTTCCTTCTTGAGATTCATAGTAGGTTTCATTCAACTTTCACTTCAACAATGTTATTTTTTGTCTTAAATTTGTTCAACAAGTTATCCCTTCGGTCAATTGATGTTGATGTTTACTTGTATCACTAGACGTAACAAAAGTAGTAATGAAACAAGTAGTGGTTAAAATAATTTGTAACATTTTTCTATAAATTTATAAAATATCACGTCTTTCCTTTATTTCTTATTCGTATAAAATCATAGCATTTGACATCCATTTACGAAAAATGACATGTTCACCCATATTTTCGATGTAGATCTGGCAGATTCGATCGATCGAAGCAGTAAGTTTGATAAAACCAACATCCAAAATATAATTTTAGCATGTCAAAAGTTTTTTTAAAAAAAACATAAAACATAATCTAAATCCGTAGCAACAAGAACCTAAATAATCCAATTCACACGCTTTACTTGGTACATCGTTCCTCACGACATAAGCAAACAAACAAGTAAATCATTCCAATTAGCCCTGCAAAATTGTTAGCTCAACAGCTCTAGATTGTATTCTCATTTTGATTAGATATTCAACCTCAACTATTGGATATTCAACCTAAATAATCCAATGTTTTTTTCCTCAGAAAGTATAATAATCAAGAACATTTTGGTCGTCACGTCTCCAACTCCCCATGCTAAGGCGCAAAATCTGTGTGCATAGGAACCACATCAGCTGCCGTGCAGCGCAACACGTGATCCGTTCAATTATTTTGAGATTCGTGCTAATTCGAATCTCAAAGTACTAACTCGAATCTCGAAGTGATCGAACGGACTACGTGCTACGCTGCTAGATGCTGCGCGGCAGCGGATCGGTTCGTGTGCATAGTGGGAGGGAGGAGAATGCATGTTTTAGGAATCGCTGATGCGCTCGCTAGATTGTAGGTTTACTTTCCCTTTGTTTAATGGCATCTAGCATGATATATGTTCATGTTTTTAATGAAACGCCTACGGGCTTTCATCGAAAAAAATGCCTAAAAAAAAAAAAGAATCGGAGAGGTATCCTCTCTGGTATTCGCCGGTATTCATCTTAATGACACGGCGCGTTAATCTATATGTAACACTACGAGATACATTTTGTTTAGTCATTTATTATAGTGAGTTATATACTAAAATGTATAATATCAAATTTAGTGTTGGACTATGTTATGTATATTATGGTTCGTTCACATGTTATGAATTATTTTTTTCATTTTTAAAGTCTAAATGATTAATTTGAACTGCTCAAAATAATTTCCATACAAAAATCTAATTAATATCAAATTTTATATTTTGTTAATTTTTTTACTTTTTTAGATAGCCATAAAATCACTTGATTTAATTATTGAGTTGTCAAAAAAATGATTTCATATGAAAATTATTTTGAGTGGTTCAAATTGACCATTTAGCTTTTGAGAATGAAAAACGGATTCATAACAATATGACTCTACCCGAATCCGACCTGATTAAATTCGAGTCAAAAAATCTTGACCCATACCCGACCCGACCTGTGTAAAATAATTAAATATTTTTATATAATTTTAAGCAATAAAATAATGATTAATTTATAATTAATCTTAATTAGTATATAATTAAGATTTAATTAGTACTAAATCACAAAAAAACTTCAAAAAACATAATTAATTGGATCGGATCGGGTTAACCCTAACCTAACCAGACCCGATTCGGGTCAAAAAAATTAAACTCATACCCGACTCATTTATCTTCGGGTCGGATTGGGTTAACCCGTCGATCGGGCCAATAATTGACACCCCTAATTGCATCATAACCCAACTCATCAAAATTATACATATATATGTATATAAACAAAAAGTAAAATATTTTTTATTAAACAAAATTTTTATTTGTTGAAATGAATTAAATATTTTGTCACGATAAATTTAGTTAATCAAAAGATTGAAGCCACAAAAAAAATAGTTCATGTTATAAATCATGTGACCTCTTAAATATATAGTATCAATTTCTTTATTATTATCTTTTAATAAGAATTTATTTCCTTAAAGATTTTATTATTATAAATTATAATTGACTTAATATATAGTAATATAAACTTATTATATGTTAATATTTATATATATTTGTTAATGACGTGAACGTAAAAGTGAATATCAATGCTGAAAAGAGAGCTCCCAATGCTTTATTTATTATTTTACTATCCATCCGTTGTCTTTCGCACTCCCGTTTATCGTCATGTATTACGAAAAAAAAAATTGAGAAAACTAATTTTAATTTAAAAATTGACATTTGAGAAGCACAGATATATATTACTATCTATGTATAAATATTATGTCGTACCATTATCCATTATAACGCATCGCATTCAAGCCCTGACTTCCTATTATAAAATAAATAAAAATAAACGACAGTCTAGACGATCAGGTCAAATTGATTTTATTTAATTCAATGATTCAGATAAAAATCGCTATCTGCAAGTCAAGGATGCAATTTCCACTTGCCTGTTGAGTATCAATATCGGGGTTGTTAATATATGGGTCGGATTATGAAAGAATTGTTATCGTTTTATTATTATTTTTTTTAATCTGATTTGATCCTATTTGAACATATTATGGATCGATCCGACTTCATTCGAATAAAAAACTTAGTATTTATTTACTATTTTTATACATTCTTAAAAGAAAGTTAATATTGATTAATATATAATTAATCTTAATTAATGTATATATAATTTTTGGTGTTGAGACACAAATGAATTGAAAATATATATAATTGAGTCCCTGTAAATCACAAATAAGCTTTGATTGATGTTAAAGCACAATTGAGATCTTGCAAACTCAAAATTGTTGTGCCTTGCTATCCACTATCAAATAGAATTAGCATAAGTACGAATGATAATCAGAAGATTAAATTAATGAAATTTAATTAATAATTTTCATCTTTATTCACGTTAAATAAATTAATGAAATTTTTTTATTCATACCTATCTCATCAAATTATCCATCATATCCTTATTCATTTAATTAATAATTTTCATCTTTATTCACGTTAAATAAATTAATGAAATTTTTTTATTCATATCTATCTCATCAAATTATCCAATATGATATAAATATGACACCCCTAAGTTTATGCCAGGAATTGGGCCCGTTGGTCCGTAGTCAAGTCAAAGTCCGTATGTTTCGGGGAACTTATTGAACTCCTTGATTCCTAAGCAATAACATATCCAAATATCACTACTGCTGAATAGTCACAACTCACAAACTAGACTCTTTATTCTGATCAGCGATCCACCGCCCATTGCTTCACAAATTCAAAATCCAAAACCCCACTGGAAGAACCCAGTCACCCACAGTCTCTCTACCTCTCTGTCTCTCATTCCGGCGGCCATGTCGTCGGGCCCAATCTTCCCATCCCCACCGTCCGTGATAAAAGATCGACGGCTAGGGTTTCTCATTTGGCAATCCATCTCTACCGCCTCCATTTACCTTCTTTCTTCCCTTCTGCTTCTCCCTCTCCCCCTCCGCCGCCGCCACTTCTCCTTATCGGATTTCCTCCTCTCCTTTCTCGCCTTACAAGCTTTTCTCCTCCTCCTATCTTCTTCATTTCTTATTCTGCAGTCTCCCTCTCCGGTCCCAGCTGCCTCTCTTCTAGAACTCTCCACTTCTCTCCTCAAATCCGCCTTCAAATGCATCATCGGCGGATTTTCTGGCCCGGCTTTTTCTGAAGATTCGGGATCGAGAGCATGGAGATCTCTGAAATCGATCTTCTTCTTGGTTGTATGCATAGTGGCTGGAATGTTTTCTGTGGTTTCGTCCTGCTGGGACTCGGATGAGGAGTCCTATGCACTGGTTCTGAGAGGGGCTGTGTTTGGGATGGTTTATGGTGCTCATCATCTCTTTCGGAGGAGATGGATCCTAAAGTTCCCTATCATTCAGGTAATTTCTTCTGTTGCTCCTTGTTTTCTAGCTCAGAATGTATACCTGAAAGGTTTTAGGGGAATACAATTTTTTTTTCTAGCGCTGCTATTTGATGTAGGTAACATTCACAATTAAACTGATTTGACTTCTGGTGTTGAAATGTGCAATTGGTAGTGGTGAGCCACTTAGTTATTTTTTGACTGAAGTCCACATTTTGTAATGCCTTCTGTAAATCAGTTAAATATTTTTATTGTAATTTCGAAAGTTATACATCACTGCTTTCTTTAAGTTCATAATTCTCAATTGAAATATTGTTTTATTTAAGAGTTGACTTCAGTCTGAATAAGACATTTTCATGTGGAATTTAAACTGCTAAGATAAATTTAAATGCTTTTGAAAATATTTTACAAATCAAATCGGTTAATCTAAAGTCTAAACTGCTAAGCTTCGAAGCCAGCTAGAACACTGTTACAAGGCCATTCTATCTGAAGGTACTTCTAATAGCAGTCTTATCTGAAGGTATAACAATTATGTACTTCTAATAGCAGTCTTATCTCATGGTCACTGACATAGAAGCAAACAGAGAATAAAACATTAAACCCAACTTAACTTCAGGTGATGGTTTCATTGTGATGACCTCTTTCCTGATATATAATATATATATTTTTTAATTTATCTTGCAGCGTCCACTTTTCTACAGCTTTAAGAAGGGTTTCTATTTATCTTTTCCCAGAGCTCTGAAGATGTCAGTTCAGGGGTTTGTCTACTCATCTATTTTCCTTTTATTTGTACCTGGTGAAAAACAAATCGAAGGAACAATAGGTAGATGGTTGAATAACCAGATAAGGGTTTTCTTGGGGATCTTCATTGTATCATTCTGTTGGGAAATGAGCCATCATTTACTCCAGGTGAGCATCCATTGCTTATTGTAAGTTTATTTTTTATGTGACATGGGATGATTTAATTGGAATTTGTGATTTCTTGAAAAGCATTTTAAATACTAGCATGGACATATCTGCTAATGCAATTTTCAACTCTGGTTAAGCCTAGAATACTATTTGGTGCTTAATATTTTCTCTGAGACCTCTTACAAGTATTGCCTCTTCTAATGATATACAGGAACATCATCTTTTTAAAAATTTTAATGAACTACTTCAAAATCAAATAGGTTATTCACATGATTGTTGATATTGTGAGTTACATGCTATTATGCATCTCCATGGTGACCCAATAAAGAAGATATGCATCATAGGTGTACACTAATGCAGTGAGGTTCCTTTATTTCTCAAATTTCCGCACTTCTAATATTTCAGGTAGTGCACACAAGGAGGTACATTTTCGCGCCACCACAAGGCTCAGCTGCTGCAGAAACCAACCCCAGTGAAACACTCCTTGATGCTCTTGAACAGAGCCCTCAAAAATCACTTCTACAGCACCTTGCATATCTAGACCTGTGCATGGTCTCTGAGAGCAGCACTGAACCATGGCGAAGAGCGGCCTTTTTTGAGGAGAGTGGTGAGACATATAAACGGGTTGTCAGAGCATGTCTGAGGCCACTTGAGAATTTCACCTCCAAGCTTGTTGAGGGCCTAGAAGGGACATATGGAGATCATTCAGATTTGTTTTTCGAGCAGATGAGTCCGTCCATGGATTCTCATGCTTATTCAAAGCTCAATGCAGCTTTTGATGATTATGAGGTTGGCTTGGATTGCCCTTTCCTTTTATAAATTGCACCCAGCATTTACCATATTTTCAAAATCCAAAAGTTCTGAAATTTATATTAATAACAAGTCGACAATTATCACTAACCTTTTATTTATGGAATCAACTTTGCTATTACTTAGAAAATGAAATGTTGATGTAAGCTTGGAAATTATAACTCATTCAGTTATCACATGATCTAAGCAAATATAGGATGCCACCTGCAAATGTGATAGATTACTTCTGTTTTTTTATTGCCCTTATGCTCTTTGTGTTGTTTGTGCTAATTTGATTAGTTGAGGTCCTGGATGATCTTATTTTGCACATTGTCACGTAGATTTATGTTTTGTAGCAAGGCGCCTGAATTTTTTCTGCTTATAGATTTATCATTACATATACCTATAAATAAGTGTTCAGTTGTATCTGTTTTAGAATTTTGTCAAATTGTAATTGGAATGTAGTTGAGTTGAAATAAATGTACAACATGCCTGAAATTTAGAGTTGTAATTTAACTCTAATTGCATTACATTTACCTTTCTAGAAAGAAATTTTTTCTTTTACTGAAAATGAACTTACCATCTCTACTAATCCTTATGAGAATCTAATATGGAGCCTCCATATGCAACAGATATGTGCATGGTCTGCCAGGAGTTTATCTGCATTAGCTGCACGCTCACGCCGTGAAGACCGTTGTGGAGTTGCTCAGCTCTCTGGTTGCAACATAACTGCAGTTACCACTCTACTGACCTCCCTGCTAGCAGTTGAGGCATGTCTAGGGAAGAAGACTGGCGGGCCTTCCACTTCACAATTCCTAAGCCCCACAACTATGAAATGGGCAACAGTGAGCACTGGTAAGAAAGACCATCATGTAACTGCAGTTACGGT